>VDFB02355460.1:0-65534 GCA_007258455.2 Sequoia sempervirens | reverse complement strand
GGTGGTTGGGAGGAAGAGAGAGATGGGGAGATAGAGAGGGTGAGATAGAGAAAATTAGAGAGGGAAGGAGGAACAGAGGGAGGGATAGAGGGAGAGAGAGAGGTGAGATAGATATAAGTATAGAGGGAAGGAGAAAGTGTGAGAGAGATGTCTAGAGCATAAGGGATAAACAATGAGTGAGATAGAGTGAGAAAGATGATACAACTTGCTAATTACTGAAATTTGACCTCCTAATTATTGATATTTGACATGCTAATTACTGAAATTTGGTTGTCTGAAAAATTGTAAGATCTTCAAAAAACTAGAATTTGAATTATAACTCCTAGAGATCTAAAACCACTCTCAAACATCCTAAAACTATATACATAAAAAATGTTTATTTCATGTACATAGTTTCCCTGAAAGATAACAAGAAGAAAGTGAAGGAAAAAAAACCAATTTAGACCAAAACGCGAGCGTGTTATAACGCGCTCGCGTTTTGGAAATGTTTTTTTTTTTTTCATTTCAAAAAATACACAATTTTTGAACTCAAAATGCATGCATTTTTTGAAATTTAAACCATAACGCGAGTGTGTTATAGCGTGCTTGTGTTATTTCTTGGTAATGACTGAGCCTAGGCTTGGTCATTACCAACCCATAACACGAGCGTGTTTTACTATAACGTGCTCACATTTTCGCTATTTCGGGATGAAAAAGTAAATTGGCCACTTTTTGGCCCCCAATCTTTTTGCACTTACCCAATGAAAATTTAATTTCCCAACTAGAAAGGGATAACACCTTGAAAATTTGCCACATTGTGTCTCAAATGAACTTGAGTATGTCCCTATAAAATTATTTTATTCCATCCCACAACTTTTTATATTTAATTATTTTCGTAAATCTTGATAAACTTCATAAGTGATTTGATGGTTCCAGATGAAATGGACTTTTCTCCTCAAATTGGCATACACATGTATTAGATTTAATACATGGAATTTACATGAACTAGGTTAAACATGACACTAATCTTTTGTGACTAAAAGTGACTTGATGAAGGAGTTTAACATATGATGACACATGTCATTTCAACGCAAAAAAGTTTAAATTTGGGGGTGTCAAAACGTGGGCAACAGGTCCTTGGATTTTGAAGACTATATTTTTGGATTAGGAATGGTGGGCTCGAGCTTATGGGATTTTGTGATCTGTGTAAATTTTTGCGCCTTTGGTCTTCAAAATGCTTGGGATTTCCAATTGTAGGGTGTGATGATTTTATGCATTTGGAGGGGTCCCTTGGGATATGCTAAAGCATCCAAGTCTATTTCAAAACTCATTTTATGATCTTGAGGGAGATATGGTCTCGAAGTTCCATGAAGATGGTGATCTATTTTCATCATTATGGAATAAGTCACATGGTGTGTGATTTCATTGATCTAGGGTGATGGATTCAAGAGGTGGATGGTTAGGATTGGGGATGGGGATGATAAAAGGATTGGTGAGGGGGTGATGAAAGGATCAATGATCAGGGTAATGAGGTTGATGAAAGGATTGGCATTGGAAAGTTCCTCAAAGAAACTATGAAAGGGACCTATTTTGATGTTAAAATAAGTTACCCTAGGACTCATAAGATTAGCATTATTATTTTTCTTATTAGGATATGTCTATATAATGCCTTGGAATGTTTAGTTTGCACAAATATTAATGGGTTCAAGGATGCCTTATTCACGAAGGCATAATCCTTTGCCTAGATAGTTCATGATTTTACACATACAATTTGTGATTGAATATTTGTTACTTTGGAGGAAAGACATGAATCCCTTATTATATGATTGGGATTTATTAAGATTTTTAATTTTCTCATTTGTGAGGAAACAAAACTAAATGAAGGTGGTTTGGAACCAATGGATAGGATATTGGTTTTTGGATGGGGTCAATACAGGCACTTTGACCTTGAGTTTGTTGTGGACAAGTTTCAACATGTGTTGGATAAGGATCTTGATGTTCAATTTATGATATGGGTGCACTTCCCTTGGGTTTGATGTCTCACTAATCAAATAGTATTGGATGTAATTTCTCAACTTCAAGTGTTGATAAGTGGGATGCTTTTGGATATTATGAAATTTATGGATTTTAAATCATGTGAGTAGCATGAAAGAGGCGGATTAATTTTTCTTAGCCTTTTGCATGGATTGATTTTCTATAATTGCAATGCTATTGGGATTTTTCTAACCTAAACATGTTCATGCATGCTAGGGGTGCAACATAAACTCTTAAGTTCATATTTTGTATTCCTTTCTACTACCCATTGGAAAACAACCTTCATATCTATGTTGGGTGGGTTGGATTGAGTAGCTTGATTGGATTTTTTCTTAATATTTAAAGGTTTGGATGATGGAGGATTGATGCAAGGTTGTAAGATTGTCAATTGCTTATTTGAGATGTGGAGTTGGTTAAAATCGTCTAGGATTTGGCTTTGGTTTTGACATGAAGGACCTTCTCATGTTATAATGGTTTCTCCTTAATGAGGGTTAACACATGGACCATTTGGATTAGGATCTAAATGGGTTGATAAAATATGATTGGTAAAAGTTGATGGATGGTTGGATGGATGGGATTTTACATAGATGGGTAGATAGCTGGATCGATGGGATTTTACATAGATGGGTGGATGGTTGGATGGATGGTAGTTTACATAGATGGGTAGATGAGGTTTGATATGGATAGATGGATGTTTAGATGGATTATAAATGATATAGATTAATGGATATATGGACTAGGACTAAAATAGAGTAAGGGATGGTTTGATGGATTGGGATCCATATGGGTAGATGGTGGACTTGATGAATGTGATGGATGAGAACTAGACATATATGGTGTTTGGTTTGGAATATTTCCCCTACTTAGGTATTCAAGGATATAATTGGGGGAAGCTTGTTTCTCGTGCTTATAAGGTACCTAATCATGGTGTCTTTGTTTTGTTATGGCTTATAATCTAATGGGGAGTTTCCCTTGCCATGGAGATGATCATAAGGTTTTGGAATTTGGATTTACAATATAGCTAGTGATAGGGTGTTCTTGGTCTAAGGGCTCTTAATGATTTATGATTGGGAAATTAGGGCCTATAACCAACTTTATCGAGATAATGTCATCAAGTGGTTCATCGTTATTTATCTTATTCCATAATACTATCATTCTCATGATATTCATCTTGATTGATAATTCTATCATCGTAATCAAATTCAAATAGATTGTTTGATTGGTTGTAAAAGGGAAACATGATTTATTACTTTGAATGGTATTGATTTTTAAAAGTTTTAATTCAATTCATTGCATGATTTTAGCACAAACAAGATTATAATGAAGACACAATAGCACTCTTGTTATTTAGTTTGAATTATTTATTTTGTAAGCCCATAATATAATATGACCTAGGTGTAAATAGTATGACTTATTGATCTCAAGTTTGTAACCAGTTTTTATCCTCAAGGTCACACAAGGGTATAAGAGGAGAGAATATTGACCTAATATTCTATTTAGACTAGAATTACAAGGTGAATAACTTCCTAGTGCTAGCCACTTATCGATGCACTACAAATACCAAACAATTAGAAGGTTCACTATGTTAGGCTCACATAATGCATTTCTAGAGATGTTCTTGATATACTCCAAGGTACATGAGGCCCAATTTTCTAAAGTGAGGTGTATTTCTAATGGTTTAGTATGAGAGGGTAAACCACTCTCCTCCTTCACTTGCAAGCTTATCCCAGAATGATAAATGTACCCCTAGGGAGAGTCTTTCAATTCTCTCTCTATTTCATATACCCCTCTAGAACATGAGGGTTCAGGTTGTTGCTTGATGATGAAATCTTAGTCAATATTTCTATAAGGAAAACTAAAGAAGGTGGCACTTGATTAAATGATATCTTAGATCGCCCTAAGGAATTCAAGGAGAGAGCATGTGCAAGGTTCCTTAAGGAAATGCAAGTGAAAAAGGTTAAATTTGTATCCTCAAGATTGCCTTATGGCATGAGAGGAGACCATATGAAACTTATTCCATTAACAAACATATAAAAAATGAAAGAAAACATGACACACTAGAAATATATATTTCCTTGTTAAAATAGAGATGTGTGAACAAGGTTTTAGAATTTTCATCTTCTACAAATGAACCTTTAATCACCATGAATTACTAGTTTGATAGGTGGTCTTGGGTGAATAAACCTATTGAGAATGGTTAGCACATGACATGAAAAAAAAAAATGCCCTTGAAAATGAATTTTGTTAGTGGCAAAGATTTACAACTTGCGAAAATGATGAACATAGTGTAGATACAATGTTATGTATATGCCACTACATAGAGTAAATGTGCTAAAATGTTAGAACATGTAAACTATAGAATGAAAAACTATTAGTATTCCAAAAATGCTACTCAATATGTAGAAACACCATTCTAGGATTAGGTGCATTGATTAAGTTGTAAAAATTCCAAACAAGTTGTAGATGCACCAATTAGTCCATAAATGCCACTTCATAACCTAGGTGCACTAGGCCAATTGCAAGTGTGCCAAACTATGTATAAAAATGCTAATCCATGATTCAAATGTGTCTTTCTAAGATGCAAGTGCACTAAGATAGTTGAAGATGTCCCAAAGTGTGTGAAAATGGCACTAGGTGTTATTTATGTGAGTCTACAACATGGTTGCACCATTGAGAAGGCGTTTAGGTTTTGAGGTTTTCAAGTTTCAAATGCACCATGGGTTACTATAGATGCATCATTTGATAATTTGGATGTGTTGTTCAATAGTGGATGTGCCAAACTAGAAATGACAAGAATTATTTGATATATCTACAAAAAACATCTAAAAGCACTAAAAATAAGGATTAGCTATGGATGGGGTCCCATTAGGCATGTAAATATGTGAAAACTAATATACATGATTAAAGAAATAGGAAACTATCATAAAATGTGAATCATATCCTATATTAAGTGTGTACATTAGTTCTGAGAAAAAGGAATGCAAGAATGACAAAAATCATGAGATATCTTATCATTACAAACCTTTTGTGACCTTCAATGATTGTTGCAAGTGATATAGTTGATGGTTGAAGTAGAGTGTGGGTTCCCAAACATGCAACATTGCCTTGTTGCATCCAAATTTCTTCGTTTTGAAAATGGATTCTTTATTGTTGCCATTATATGTACTTTCTCCAGTGAATCATCCAAGAGATCTTTGGTGATTGAATTCATCTTTCTAAATGTTTTCATATTGTTATCTATCTCCATTAAATATTCTCAAGAAAAAATAATATCAACTACTTTTTTATCTTTAGTAGGAATTTGATTTTTGGATCATGCACAATAAGAAAAATCTAGTAAATAGTGTTGTTTAGACTTGGCTCGATAGAACTTGGAATTTATTCAATAATTTGTTGAAGTGTGTTATTAAATCTCTCATAGGCCCATCTTCATATTTCTAGATTTGAGAAATTTAGAGAAACAATTCATATTCTTTTTCAACAAACTTAAACTATGCCCAAAAATAATTTACATATTATTCTAATCAATAATAAATACACTTTTAAGCTAATAAAACCATTCAAAATAGGTCTGACTAGGATTTCAACAAAAAAAATTGACAACCACATCTTCATGAACCCTAAGAATTTTGCATTCAATTATGAAAGTTTGATATGTCATCTATATTATGAGATCCATCATCTTCAAACTTTGGAATCCTTTATGTAGTTCTTGTGGGTAGATCATGGAGTTAAATATTTTTCAAATGTTCAAGCCATTGACCCCATGAAATGGAAGCAACATGGCCATGTTAAAAATTTAGGAAAATAGAGATAAATAACCTTTCTTTACTAATATAGTCACAAAATTGTTAGTATTTGAAAATGTAACATCTTTCTATCTAAAAAATTGTGTGTGACTCACCCAATAAATAGTGATGATTTCCATCAACACTATGTGGGAAGGTCACTAGAAATGATGTGACTTCCCTTTGCATTGAAAGGTACAATGTCCTTGTGTATAAATAAATAAAACATTTGGGGGTTTCAAATAATATTTAAAAACCAAACATGCAATACAATAGTTTTGGGCCCTTTGCATAACACTTAGGCTAAAACATACACTAAACACCTTATGCAAATGTTTGTTGAATCTTGTAGAAACACACACACATGCATATATTTGTGTTCTCTACAATCTATCTAGAAATCTATTGCTCCTAATTGAAACTTTATTGTGTTACATGATATTTCTTCACCATTAAAATATAATCGTTTGTGTGTCAAAGTTAAAGAAATTAATAAATAGTTATTTCTTTTTGAGTTGCAAGTTGTTGTGTCAAAGTCCAAAATTTAAAAATAAAACGATAAATTAAAAATAAAAATATATATAAACAATAGACAAAGACAAGCAACACGCGCTTTACCATATGATGTACTTTCTCAAAAATCTGATCAAAGTCTAAATATTACACGCAAGTCAAAACTCTCTACTAAGCACATCTTTTAAAGAGTTTTGTTTCTTTTAAAATATATAGCCAAAACATAAAATTCATACTTAGGGAAAATTGAATGTCAATAAACATTTTAAAGGTGTTTTTTTAAAGGGAGAAGATTGTTGATGTACTATTTTATTCATATTAGATATATATCCTAAGTGTGTTATTACACCTATTTAATGAGTTTAGTTATGATAATTAAGATATTTATTTATTTTCACCTAAGTAGCTAATAATGACATGTTTACCCTTGACTCAAGGCACACAAGTGTCACCACTACATGATCAACGCATGATTTATGGTATTTAGATAATAGTCGTATAAATTCAAGGCCATCTTTGTGTTATTCAAGTTGAGGGAACCAATCCATTTGTTATCAATTCAACTCTTGACTTCTTAGTTAGACTTAGTTAACTCACCTCTTGATTAAGAATTATCTTATACCTCTTTGACTTGTCATCTCCTTGATGCATGCATTCAAGAGGCTTATATATTTATATGATACAATTTGTAATTTGTTGCATTATATTGAAAATAGAATAACATTATTTTATTTATCTAGAATTGTGATTAGTTTTTAAGTATTTTTTCCTTAGGAAAATTATTGTTTATACATAATTTTAACATGGTATCAGAGCCATGATGTCCTAAAGTTAGTTTGTTTCAAGGATTAGAGATCATGATTGATCTTGAAAAGATGAGTATGCTCTTCTATTGCATCAAATGATTATATGGAGAACTATATTTTTTATTGAAAGACTAAATTTGGGGGGTTTTATTGTAGATTTATGTTGTAAGTCATTTTGGGTAATCTTTGGAGCAAATATGATCTCACCATTAAGTTCATAGTGTCTAATAAAAATAGTTTTTCCTTTAAAGTGTTCAAATTGAACACTAAATGTTAGATCTACAAGAGTTTAAAGTTGGGAGGTGCATGCCAATTTTGGTGGGTACCTAACTTTTCGAATAATTTTTGGTCAGATATAACCTTTCCATTGCATTTAGAAGGCCCAAGAACCCATAAATCGGTCTGATCAAATTGTTAAAATTGGAGCACTTTTACTTTCTATTGGTATTTTTTCTCCTCGATCAAATAGTGACAAATATTGAAAAATATTTGTGTAATATTGTACAAGTTTCATACTAGGTTGTACAATCAAAAATATTTTAAAAATAAATTATATGTGTGTAGTGTTATGTAGGCTAACACCTGGACAAAACCATTGATTACTAGTGTGGAGACAATTCACAACCTTGTCATTGTTTGTAGCCCCTCCACCACCACCACAAGCATGCAAGGAAACTATGGTGGTGGCCCATAGCTTCACCATCACATACCTTCTAGTGAAAAATACGACCACTTGCCACCTCACTCCACCCGCATAGGTATAAAGCCACCTTCTTGTATGACAATAGTTTCCCACCTATATAAACAATGGTTTTATTATTAAGTGAGTTTTTTAGTATGAAAGTGGTAAATTTGAAAATTTTGTTGGTGATTTTGGTGACAAATAATATTTTAAGGGAATCATCAAGTATTCTTTACCAACATCAACATGACAACATATATTTCTTCTCTCAATCCTCCCCCTTCCAATGCAGTTTTAGTTTTGGGTGTTGAATTTTAAAGGCCTCATCCATGCTCATTTTTGTTCCTTTTTTTGAGAAATGTTTTTCATGTGGGATAATTTTTTGAGAGCTTCATAATGGTGTAGATGGTTCTTAATTTTAGCATGGTTTTTAATATAAATTATTGATTATCATAAATTATGCTAAGTAGTTCTCATTTTTAGACCTTCCAAGGTTTCTTTCACTCATACCTTAGCATTGTTTTGGTATTTTTTTTAAGTACATAAATTTTCATGTCATTATCATCAGTGCAATTTGATCTTACCTCATTTAATATCAAAAATTGTATTTTTAACTTTGTGACCTATTTTTGACATTTATAATAGATCAAGATCAAAATCACTTTGCTAATTTGGCAAGTGACACAATAATTATTTTTCTCATTCTCTCTCCTTTCTATTTGAGTATTCTTTAAAATCCTCCTAAACCATATAAGTTCAAATGTTGTCATTGTGGGAAGAAAAATCATGATGAAAATGAGTATCTTCTAAAGAAAATTGATGAATTGAAACAACTTCTTTAGGATAATCACATTAGTATATTATATTCTTCTAATCTAACATTAGTATATTTATCAAATCTTCATACTCAATTATCTTGTGTGGACATGTCATTCAAAGATTAGTAGTATAGTCATATGGCATGCATTGAGATCTCATCCCCATCACCTATTACTTCATCCATGGCTTTTAATGATTCCTTGTAGTGGGTTCATATCGATCTTCCAATCTTATAACCGTGTGGGATGAGTACTTTCTTCACATTTTAGGTTTATTTTGTGTCCCACTTTGTAGAATTGGAGGACATCATGGAATACATTCATCTCCTCTTTGATGTTATCTCCTATGGAGTTGCATTATTGTCTTCTTTAGATATCATGAGGGTACATTTAATCCCTTATATTATTTCTCCACCTACATCTACTTCTATATTGACAATTTTTATAGATATTTAGGAGTCCACATATCCAACTCAATCTTCAATCATGTTGACATCTTCTATTGGTGTACCCGATTCATATTGATCTAGTTGTCTTACCTATGGTAATAACCATACATCCATGTGGTTACCATACCTGGATCTTGCATGGTACTTGATTCACCTTATCAATATTTGTCATATTTTTACATTTACTTGGAGATCATTGAGTAGCATTTGAATGATTCATCTTCATCTTTAGATATTGTTCTACATTTTCTGCCATGAGGTTCCAAATTGCTGTTTTTTTTTAGTTAGGCTTGACACTCCTAATTTTATTATGGCACCTCTCAACACCAACATGGTTACACTTGAGTAGCTTTGAGATACATCATATATTTATAATTGTCTTCCCTCATATATTCCTTTTAGGAATGAGAAGATGCCCTGCATACATCTTTGGCTTTGTTTTTCCCGAGGGGAGGAATATTGTTCAATGATCATAAACCATCTTCAATATTATATATCAAGCATCTATCATTGATTCATGAAATAGTAGTTTGGGGGAGACTACATGTCCCTCTTATCCTCTTTGATTTGGGAGGGAATTGTTCCTCTCATTGAGTTTTATCATTCTCACTTTTTTGGGGTGGGGGTCACATGGACCTTCTTTATTTATCCTCTATTGGAGGAATTTTATACTATGGGTTTTCTCCTTCCTTCTTTTTGAGGGAATCATTTTGTATATAATTACCTAACATGACCTAGTTGTTGAGACCCATTTTCTATTTCTCATGTTTCATTTCTCCTAGAGGTTACAATTATAGGGGGTGTTGGTGTAATATTTTATTTACCTTTGATATATTATATCCTAAGTGTGATATTACACCTATTTAATAAGTTTACTTAGGATACTTAATATGCTATATATATTTCAATCTAAGTAGCTAACAATGACATGTGTACACCTTGACTTGAAGTACACAAGCTCCACCACCACCTCATCAAATCCTGATTAATGATGGCTAGGTGTCACCTTTGTTTAGTCAACACCACCTCTATCTTAGTTAAGTTGACCAAATTGATCCATTGATTGGTAGTTCATGTAAGGCCAACCTCTATGCGACTATTAATATTTGGTTATTCCTTGGCATGTGCTCCATTATGGGTAAATAAACCATATGCATGATACAATTTTGTGTAAGTTTGGTGTTGTCAATCGTAGTGGAGTCATATGGATTCAGTATTCTCTACTTGAACTTATGTAACAAGCACGATTATTTTGTTAAGTAAATCTTGCTTAACCCTTTTCATAGATTGACTATATGGGGGATTATTAGTTCTTGCATTTATTACCTGCTTTGAACCATGATGATGCTAATGAAGGCTATAAATAATACTAGGGAATATGGATTATTTAAACTTGGAAAGATGATTGATGTAAGCTATTTAATTATTAGTATGGAATATGAAATTGTGATTGCTTAACCAAGATTATGATGATGGGTGATTCTTTTGTAAATGAACTATTTACAAGAAATAGGATGTAATGGAATTAGTTAAGTAAAAATCAATACAACTGCAAGTAAAAATGAATATAGTTGCAAGTAAATATAATCACATTGAAGACATATTAATGGTAAAATAAGTTAAAACAAATAAATAAATGATTTTTCCCTATTCAAATCAATATGGCTGCAAGTAAATATAATCACGTTGAAGACAAACTAATGGTAAAATAAGTTGAAACAAATAAATAAATGATTGAGAAACAAAAACGTATTATTGTAAAATTCTGAGATTAAATAAACAGATCTAGATATGAATGTTTAAAAAAAACTTGCATCCAACCATGACTGCAAACACATGGAGTTATATATCTGTAACAAATGATCAAAAATATAAAATATAAATACTTGCAAAACGGAGGAAGAGGGATATGGAGAAGTAGGCTATAAGTGTTTTAATCACAAAGAGGAGAGCATATTTTATTTTCTCTCCTATTCCTCTCTCCACAAAAGACTCTTCAACATGGAAACAAAATGAAATAAAATGATGAGAAGAAATTGCTTTTGGTATTTTCTTTATGGATTAGGGTTCTCAAAATTACCCTAACATCCAATGGCCATCATTCAATCTCATCCAAGGGATGAGATTTAATGCACACCTTATTAAGGAAGAAAATATTATAGCTACTCTATTTCAAAATGGTAATGTTGCTAGAATGGGTATAAGAAATAAATTTTTCCATATCATGTACACACACTATAATATTTGGACTTGCCAACATAAGATTTGGAGTCAAGTGTACTCTTAAATGAATAGCTCTCTCAATTATAATGATAGTTAATCCTTTAAATTAAATTAATGCATCTCATTTAACTACGCACCCTAAAAATAATAAATCTAGTAAATGAGTTAAGTAGGATACTTTAGGGAAAAATTAATTGATTGTGTCAAGGGTGTTACAAGTATTAATCAAGTGATTAGAAATAAATTATCTAATACGATAAAGGTAAATGTTACTACAATAAAGTGACAACTAAATAAATAAGACAAAAACTTCAAAAAATAATGTGGAGAATTTTTATTGAGTACGTAAATAATACTATGGGATAATACCTACGTGAATTTCAATTATAGAATTTTTCTTTTCTTTTTGCAGTAAATCATACATCCTATATCATTTATATTAAATATTAAATATTAAAATTTAGACTAATATTAATACTATTAGGGGGAATAGCAATAATATCAATGAGATTGGCGATGACAATTTAATACTAATGTTAGACAAAAAATATATATTAGCAATAATATACATGTAAAAGTCTATTTCGACGAGGATGACTAAACTAATCCTGAAATAATTAACACCGCAAATATTTCAAGAGTGAGTGAAATTGGGGATAAGAGTAATATGAGTAAAAAAAATTGTATTAGGAATCAATGAAAATAATGCAAATAGTAATACTGTTATTATTGATATGATTAAGGATATTAACGGTACTAGGTAATAGCTATATTGCATTAACATTATTATTCCTTTATTAGAAAATAATTATTATGAACAAGTAAATATTGGAACATGTTATCACATTAGTGTTATAACTTAGAGTTTTAAAAAAAAATTGTTGTTTGTGTTGCATGTTCACATGTAAAAATTATGGGCATGACAGTTCAACTCTTAACTTATTAGTTAGACAAAGTTAAGTCACCTCTTGATTGTGAGTGATTGAGAGATAACTCACACCTCTTGGACTTGTCATATCCTTGTTGCATGCATCCAAGAAGTCTATATATTTGTGTGTTACTCTTTGAAAATTATCTCACAGTATTGAATATAGAATAACATTATTTTGTTCGTCTAGATTTGTGACTAGTTTTAAGGAATTTTGGGCATTGGTAGAATTCTTGTATATGCAAAATTCTAATCAAGATTTTTAAAAAAATTCAAGTCAAGTCATGAAAAAGAATAAATGATCTCTTACTCAACAAAGTGATGTTAAAAAACAAAGTGATGTTCAACAAAGGGATCAAGACCCTTCCCCTGCTTATCTAATCAAAAACAAAGTGATGTTCATATTTAGAGAGTTGTACCTAAGGATATGACAAATTGGGTATTCTAAAAAGCACCATTGAATTTGAAAAGAGGTGGCTAGGATAAGTGAATCATGCTAGGGGAGAATTTTAAAATGATATTTTTGAAGACAAGTTATTTTAAAATATGAAAGAATATGAAGGATGTCACTGTATGACCTAGAAATTCAATTGTGAAATCAAAGGATAAACAATAAACAAAAGAATTCAACCCGTTAAGGGGCCTGGCAGGGTTAAACCAGATGCAAAAGTGTATGAGGTGGTGACCTGGGAAAGACCATTGGAAGGATGGTGGAAAATTAATTTTGATGGTGCATCAAAAGGGAACCTTGGTCCATTAGGGGCAGGATTCATCATTCGAGATTGGAAAGGAGATGTTTTAGCCTTGGGAGCAAAGAAGTTGGAGGAAGGGACAAATAATGCAGCAGAAGCCTTGGCAGCTTTAACGACAATTAAACTTGGTAAAATTCTAGGAGCTTCAAAAATTCATTTAGAGGGGGACTCTTTAATAAGTGTCCAAGCAGTGATGAAGGGAACCGTAAATGCGTGGTACCTCCAAAATGTAATTGAGAAAATAAGAGAAGAATTAGCTTCATGTGAAAAAATTTCAGTGAGTCACATTAGAAGATCGAGGAACATTGAAGTTGACGTCCTTTCTAAATGGGCCTTAACATTCAGGGAAGTTGGCGAATTAAAACTAGAAGATTTAAGGAATGTGGACTTGGCGGAATGAGCGAATGAAGTGGAAGAGTACACTGCATTTAATAGACAAGAAAAGGATCACTTTGAAGTAGATCTCATAAGATGAGAGAATCTTTGGGAAGGTTGGCGATGGCATCTAAGTACGAGCGGCATTAAACTCAGAGTGAGGCAATCAAGAAGATTAAAATCCTCAGCCCTTGGTCTCAATGATCTCAGTTGTATTAGTTGTGGGAAAGAAAACTTTGAGAAGGTGAAATTACGGTGAGGACATTGTTGAAATAGGGCTCAAATGGAGGAAAATTTCACCTTTCTCTCAAAGCGACAACTCAGTATGTTTTATGGGGATGCGTCCGAGAAGAGGTTAATGGGAATGTTTCTCTTTAACAATGAAATATTGGTGTAGTGTGTGAGGATGATTCTGGGCAAGGACTTTGGGATTTTAAGGCATAGGTACAGGACAAACATGGATGTGTACTCGCTGATAACAACATGGGGCTTGGACCTCAGAGAAATGGTGGAAACTGTTAAAGAAGTGATGGAAATGTTGGTGCATCCAAATTTCTTGGTTGGTTTGGAGACAATTTTAGAGTGGGTCGTCCTGAGTGTGGGGTTAGATATCAATGAAGGAATAGAGATTGAAGAATTTGAATATTTTGTGGATTGCATGCCATTTATCCGTTGGCCAGAGGGGAAGTTTAAAGCACATTGCAAGGAAGAAGCGAGGCTTGGCTTGAAGGCGTTAAAGTTATTTGTCAAGCTGATGAAGGTCGAAGCCATAATTTCCTAGGCAAAGGCGGAAGCGGAGCTATTGGAAAAAGAGGAGAAAAGCCAGTGGAAACAGAAGGCGAAAGCAAAGTGCAAGGCCAAGGAGGAACCAGGTAGCACAAACTGAAGAAAGAGACTCTTTCTATTTTTTGTTCGAATTTAGCAATTTGTTTCTTTAAGTTAGAATTAGAGGGTGACCGAACTATACAGGGGATGAAATGGGTGATCACTGCTTACAGTTTAGAAACTGTTTAAAGATTAATGGTGTTTTTTAAAGGTTAGCCCAAACTCTGAAGTATGCGAGGAGTACAGAGGTAGAGAAAAGGTTTTTGTTTCTACATGTTAATGTGCCTCAGGGTTGAATCTTTATGGTTATAGATGGTTTTTGTTCTAAAGATGATAAACTAAACTTATGATGTAATCTCCTTTTTAAGCAATACAAACAAACTCTTATTACCGACCAAAAAAAAAAAAAAAGCATTCACAATCAAAAGATCATATCAATGAAGAAAATAAAGTAAACTAAATAAAATGAAATGCAAACCTCACACATAGAAACACACAATCTGCCCTAGCATAGCTCCATTGTTCTCCTCTATTCACCTTGGAGAATGGTGTTATAGTACTTGCCCTCAGATTTTTTAGTAGAATAATAGTATAAAACATTGTAATGATTTGAGTATAGTTTCTCTACACGATCTGAGATGGAGAATGAATGATAGGATGGTTCAATTTATAGATTTTGGGTGACACTGATCGACAGTCCAGATCAAAGGAGTCTAATAAAATCAACAATTTAGGATTAATGAGAGGATTTGATGGACAATTAAGTGATCTCTTGATTGTTGCCAACAAATTGTATGGATTAGTTAAGAGGATTGATTGAAGTGATAACTGAGACTAACGGTTAGTGGACTGAATTGATTGCTCAGTAAACTCGAAGTGAGAGGGAGTGAAGTGGATTTGATTGAGTGGACTGAGAATAAGTCTTAGTCAACTGATAAGGTGGAAATGTATGAGTAATTAATAATTAAATAAATTTAATTATTAATTATATGTGCAGGGTGGAAATAAATAAATAAAATAAATAATTTTATTTATTTTGAGAAAAGATAATGTTGATCAATAAAAGGATAAACTAAATAATTAAAATATTTTTTTAATTTAGGAAGATAATTAATTAAATAATTTTATTTAATTAATTTGAGAAGAATAAGGATAATTAGTGAGCTAATTAAATAAATAAAATTTATTTAATTAATCTTCATTTATTTAATCATGGAAGAATAAAGAATGTGAATTAATTAAATAATTTGAAATTATTTAATTAGTAGTGAAGGGAGAATTAATAATAATTAAATAATTTATTTTTTAACTATAGAAGATGATATTTGATTAATTAAATAATATTATTATTTAATTAATATTGGAAGAATAATTAGTGTGATATGATGTCGAAAAATGTTAGTTAATTTTTAAGTGTCTACAATCATTATTCTAAGCCTGATGTTCATATTAGAAGAAATACATTTTTTGTCAAAGTCACCATGACATCAAAGGATGATAAATGGCATGTTGGAAGAGAAATGACTATTTTTAATTTCTTATCAATTAAAGTTTTGGTTGTGATTATGTTTTACGTCTTGGATGTGAAATTAGATCTTGATATGATGTAAATGATAATAATGTATTCATTGACTTTGAGATAAGCAAGCTATCATTGTCATCAATGTAAATCAATAACGAGGGTTTTTGGATTCAAAACATCAGGAGACTGTGATCTCAAAAGGTTTTTCATGAAAGCTTCACCATAATCATCCACAAATTCACCTTTTAGGAAAATTATATATTTATCCCTTGATAAATATAGTTTGTCACCATTTTTTAAGAAAGACCATATCCTCCATTTGCTATTTTTAAAAAGAGATTGCATTATTTTTAGCTTTCCACCATTTTAGCACACTATTTACAACCTAAAGTAGACTATTCATAGTTCTCTATCTCACAATGCAATAAATATGAGCATGAATTTATATAATTTGTAATATTTTTTTATCTTTAGTTCAATTCACAATCACATATTATAATATTAAAATTAGTGGATATCATTATTTGTAATAAATCTTGCACATCATACAAATAGTAATAGCCAAAGTTGAAGTTTAGTCAATTTTTTTTATTTTTTTTCATATAATAACATTGTAAACAATATAAATAAGTGCCATTTGTAGGTAGATGGTTAATGATTCATGCTTACATATTGTTGAAATTTTTATTCAGTAAGTATTCATGGTTATTGTTATCTAGAATTTTTTATTCTCAAAGAAATTTATTATGCTTATTGTTACACCCCGTTGTGTTACTACCTATTTACTTTTACCTTGATGGGTTAAAAATGCTTTAATATATGTTTATGATTATGTTTTATATAAGAATATTGATGGAATATGATGGATGAATGTTTGATTCAATTTGATGTTATATAATGATTCTAACAGTGAAATATATATGATGCATATATGATTGTAATGTTATCGGCTAACTACTATTATGATGTACTAAGTTGGATGCAGGAACAGGCTCGAACCTCCAAAAGAGAGGGGGAGTATCACTGAGGAGAAGAACTTGGTTTGGTAAACCTGATGAACCTAATTGAGCATACACACACTCGCTTCCTAGTTGGTCTAGTTGGTTAGGATAGTTCGAGAAAGATAAGTAACCTTCCATTTGGGTTTGTGAATGTTTTGTATTGGGTTATGATCTTGTTCTCTAAATGTTTTGATTATGGATATGTGATTAATCCTTTATGTTGAGAATGAGTTCTTCTTTGTGTGTTCATATTCACATATTAATCGATGAAGTATATACATAGAATGTATATATGCGCATGTCCACGATGACTCATACATGTGAGTATATGTGTGCATGAGTATACGTAGGTAGACATACAAACACATGCTCGTGAATGAATAACCCATATGTATGGGAGTATCAATTGGACAAATGCGATATATATATATATATATACACACTTCATGCATCCATACACACTTTATGTATATACATCGATCGATGAGTATATGAGCATATGTGTTTAAAATATGATGATCGAAATAATGATATATATAATATATAATATATATATTTCTATACATATATGTACTAATATATGTATATATGTTTGTATATATATATGATTATTTAATATGTGTTTATGTATATATCAATTGACAATTGGTGTATTTAATTATCATGAGAACATGATTATATATATTTATTAATTAGTTGATAGGCTATATATGGTGTGAGGTTTCGGCCTGAAACCTATCTCATGCCATCATATTGCTAAAGCTATCGATGAAATGACTAACGGTTTTAGGAAAATACAAATTTTAATGGCAAACAACTCACATCCTATACATGCATTAGATGCAATGGTAGTGAATGTCTCCAGAGCTTTCAATCAACATGTCACTTCGATCAGCATGTCACATCCATTTACTGGGGTAAAAAATAATTTCTACAGTTGTTCAAAGGGATTTACGCAAGTGAAATATCTAACTCCAGCTGTGTTCATATGTCCCTTCCACTCATCAAATTTCTTCTACGCCATTTATTGTTGCTGATAAATGCATTTATAGAGAAAATTGCATATCACCGCCCAGTGCCTCTACAAAAAGAATGAACCGAGTGAATATAAAAAAATGGCTTTTACAAAGACTATTAAGCACAACGACTACTAGAATCATTTTGAGGCGAGAAGGCATAGGGCATACCAACAAAAGGAACTCTTACAATCCATGATACTTTCTTGCAAACATTTGTGATTATTTATCAGCAATTCCTGCAATGTATTTGAATCTATATATTTAATCTGACTTTGCACTTCGTTTCCTTGCTTTTTATTGAGAATTTAAAATTTGGAAGAAAAAAATTCAATTCTTTATTTCTACATTTCTAAAAAAAATCCAATAACAGGACACTTAGGCAAAGGAAAGGAGATGATTTATGTAGATTTAGCAAAGAAAATAAGTGATTTACATACCTTTAGTGAATGATGTATTCCTCTTCCTTCTCCATGAAAAAGAGATTGAACAATGAAATCGGTCTCCTCAACAGTCAAATGCTTCTTAAGATCTTTGTATGAAATAAATCTTCTCATTCTTCCTTATGGGACTCTCCATCCTTTCCTGTGTCTCCTTCTTGGGCATCCATGCCATCAAGCCTGGCCTCTTCCATAGACTTCTCTGCACCATTTTGCTAGGACCCATCAGACTCCTCTGTCCTCTGTTTCTTAGATGGGCCATCTTCATTATCATTATCTTCTTGTGGGTCTTCCTCCTTGTGTCTCTTGCTTGCATTTTCAAGAGTTTCTCAATCCATGGAAGCATTTTTTGTACTGTCTCGGGTAGTTGCCTCCTCACCAACATTGAGAATGGGCTTAGAACGTGAAATTGACTGAGCGACCCATGAGAGTTGTCTGTTTATCTCCTTGCCGCTCTACATGAAAATGGAAAGGGAGAAATTTATGGCTTTCTCTATGCTTTTCACTGTATGATCTCAAGAAAAATATTCATTTACTATTTGCATTCCTCAAATTAGTAAAATAATGTGCTTCGAAGTCTAATGAAAAGAAGGAATACAGATAACTAAAGCAAATGTTTTCAAAAAAACCAAAGTCACATAGTAGTCTCAGAACTGAATTCTCTAGGGTTTCCATTTTTGGTGATATCGATGTGTAAATATAAACACATTTTTGTCTTAAAATCTGTTGTTAATAATTTATTGCCACATTTATTATCTTTTGTGCAGTGGTTGATAATTGGAAAATTAAGGGAAAAATACTTCACACACGTTTTCCCAATTTACTTACACATAACAATTTTAATTTGATTAATTTACATCTGCTAGAAATAGAAACTCTTTAATTTAGAGTTTGTTCTATAAATGTGGAATACAAATATAAGTTCATCATTTTTCACCATTTTTTTGGCTATTTTCTGCCTTTTTTTTGTTGCTTTCCCTGTTGCTATTGGTTTCCGCTCCTTCTGTAATTAGGGTAAAATCTCAAATCAGGGTAAATGTATAAACATCAGTAACGAAACCCTAACAAGCACAATGAAGCATGAGACAACATGAAAATCAAAATAATAAACACAAACACAAACTGATCTCCATATTATGCTCGATTTATCTCCATTGCTCTTCTCAACCTCACATGAGAATGCAATATTTTGAAGGTTTGATTGTTGGAGGAATGTTGGTTGCTCAATTCAGCAGCATAACGATATGATGAAGGTGATAGATGGAGGATGATAGATAGAGATGGATGAAAGATTCAAGAATGATTTTGATAGCATAAGGATGCTTGAAGAATCGCAATCCCTCAAATGGCTTCCAAGAGGCTATATTTATAGAGCTTTGATGTGGACGGAGATAAGATTTGACAAGGATTTGATTTTTGACAAAAGAGGAAATACAACAAGATGAGATAAGATAGAAAGATATTGATTTTATGCTTTAAAGGAAATAAATCCTGAAAAAGATGAGAAGGATAATTGATGAATTATCTAATTAAATAAATTAATTAGATACACATGAGTTCCAATTTTGGAAAGAAAGCGAGAAGATCTTTTTAGAATTTTATTAATTAAATAAATATTTGATTTATTTAATTAATGTTGCATTTATGATTTCATTAATTAAATAATATAAATTATTTAATTAACATTAGAAGAACGAAGAGATTATGAATAGAAATGACTTAATTAATTAAATAATATAAATTATTTAATTAGCATTAGAAGAACGGAGGGATTATGAATAGAAAGGGAATAAATGAAATTAGTCAAATAAATAATATTTATTTAACTAATTAGGTGATGGCATGGGTACCTAGGAAAAACATGCTACAAGATGTCTAAATGATGTAATGTTGTGACAAGGTATTGTAAGAGGACATTTTTGGGTGTCTACATTTTGCCCCTCTTTGAGATGATGTTTGAGATGATGTTTGAGATAATGAGATTTGTGTCGAGTAACATCATTTCAAAGAAGCTAAGGTATGCATAGAGGAAAATGGATGATGATGATATCGATAGGATGATGATGATATGGGGAAAAGGATGGGATGATGATGATATAAGAATAGGATGATGATGGGATGATGATGCCCCCTTGAGAGGATAGGCGGGTTGAACAAACATGTTTATTCTCTCAAAATGAAATGAAATGATAAAGGAGGGATAAGATGAATGATACAAGATAGGAAGTGGATGTAGGAAATGAATGATATGTTACGCTGCAAAAAATGAGCAATCATGATGTTTGATATAGCACTAGATGTTATGCACCAAGGTATAAAGACCAAGGTGATGATGTGTCTCGTGCCCCAGCGTAATATAACCTTGTCTAGACATATGAGGGAGTAAACTTAGAGCATTAAATTCCTAATGCACAAAAGGTATGATATGACCTTAGATGCAAAGGATAGTGCAAAAAGCTATTCCAACATACACAAGATATGAATATTAGTTGGAATGATACAAATTTAATACAAATGCAAGATAAAATGATAACACACACAAGCAAGCAAGCAAGCATGCACAAATGATTTAAAATCAAACAAGGTATTGCCCCTGTCAAGCTATAAACTTTTGATTGATTGATTGATTGATGATGATGATAGTGTTGTCATTGTGGGGAACGATATATCCCTAGATCAACACAAGGATGACATTGATTGATTGATTGATTGATTGGGTTTACAACAAGATTAGGATCAATACCATTGATGCGATTAGATCATTTGACTTGTTTGATCAACTTGATTGGTATGGATTAAGGATTGAATTGCAATTGTATATTTGCTCAGAATGATTGAAGATGATTTGATCTATGGATGAATGGATTTGGTGAAGATGATTGATTGGTTGAATGGTTGGATGATCGGATTGAGGTGATGGATTGATTAGATGAAATTAGAATAAGTGATTAGATGGATTGATTTTATTGCTTGGATTTTTGTTGGCTATTTGATTTTTTTCTTTTTTCAAGACCTTTTTCCATTTTTTTTGTATTTTTGGGGATATTTTGATTTTTTTTGTATTTTCATAATTGATTTTTTTTTGGATTTTTTCAATACATTTTAACGGAAGGATGCAAGGATAAGGCTAATGAATAGGATGATCAATATCAACTAGATAAGATATGGACACAAATGCCTAAGTATTTTTCCCCTATTCCTCATCAAGACCAAGGAAGGGAAGAGAGGATGTATTTAGATAGAGTGATGGAATATGGATAAGGTGAAGGATATAGTACGAAAGATATGGATAAAGTGTATAGGATAAGATGTATGATGTTCAAGTATATCCTTAACCTTGTCAAGATCAAAGGTGGAAAGGTAAAGGATGAATGTAAAGAGGATAATGGTTATGAATGACAGGATGGACGAAACTTGCCCCCAAGTGTAAAGTGCAAGAGGAATATGGAAGATAGGATGTGGATAGGAATACGGAGGAAGGACTCAAGCATCAAGTTTCATGGCTAATATCCCTCGAATATGTGCTCTAATAAACCATGGAAATGGAAATTAGACTCATAAATGTTGGCATGATGGAAGAAGCTAAGGACTTATTCAAAGGTTTGGATTAAAGGAGGATAATGGGGGATGGATGTTGGGTAATGGGTAGGAGGTGGGAAGGTTTTTTTTTTTATGGATAGATGGGAAGGATGGTAGGATCAACATTAGCACACACCTTGAAGGGTGGTGGAGTGATGGAGGAAAAATGGATGTTGAAGGTGATAGGTTTTTAGATGGACGATTGGAGGAAGCTTTTGGATTAGCAAGTTTGGATGCCAATTTAGATTTTATTGTTTCTATGAGACTTTAGGAATCCACGTAGCTTTTGACTTTTATTTTTGATTCATGGGCCTTTGTGGCCTTTGAGAATTTTATTTTTGCTTTATGGGCCTTTGTGGCCTTTGAATTTTTTATTTTTTATTCATGGGCCTTTGTAGCCTTTGAATTTTTTCTTTTTGATTTGTGGGCCTTTGAAATTTTTTCTTTTGACTTTGGATCAGATTTTCTTTTATTTTTGTATGTCTCTTCAAGGAAACATGTTGATCCTTTGATATATGTGGATTTTGATATGGAAGTTTTTGACATTTGGCACCCAAATTGCTTCTAAGAGCAATGGGATAGGTGGATTGAGATGAACGATATGGAGGTATTATGGATGGGTTAATGTAGGTAGAATTTTGAGAGGGCATCAAGGATGTATGTCTTTGTTGTTATTGATGAATAGGAGATGGAGGGATGTAGGACCCCAATATGGATGGAAGGGTTGATGAACTAGGGTTTTCATGATAGGTATCAAGGATAGATGGAAGGTTTGATAGACTAGGATAAGGACCTAGGATAGATGGAAGGTTTGGTGGACTAGGATACTTAGGGTTATTTTGATGGAATTTGGACTTATGATGGGTACCAATGTCTTGAGTGTGAGGTGTATAACCAAGGCCATGATAATATGGATTTTCTTGGATATAAAGGGGTTATAGGATACCTTGTTCATGAAGGCCTAATCCTTTTCCTTTGTAGTTCATACTTTGACACATTCATTTGCCAATGGGATATGTATTGTTTATGAAACAAGATGCGAGTCCATTTTGGGGAGGATATGATATGGATGAAAGGATAGGTGTTGGAAGTAAACCGGAGTGGATAAAGGTAGAGGAACCCATTTTATAGGTGTGGGGTTCATGGATAGCTTGAATAGGGGTGATAGACCCTTGTGGAGGATTGTGATCATGGGGGGAATTAGGATGGGTGATAGGATCTTGATTAGGACTAGGGCTTAATGTGTCCACATGCTTGGGACTAGACTCTTGACATAACTCTTGGGTTGCTTTAATGGAAGTGGAAGGGGATGACTCTTGAATAGGCTCGACATGTTCGATATGGTCAACAACATGGAGACATGATGTAGGTTGACTTGGGCTCAATGGGGGAGACTCAGATTGAATAGGCTCAAGGGGGAGACCACATGATGAGGTTGTAAGAATGGGCATGGTGTTTGAAAACTTGTTCATAGGTTCAAACATATGAGTTGGATGACATGGTGATGTTTGATTCCTTTCTAGTAGCCCTTGGGTCACATCCTTTGTAGTTGGATGGGTGGATTCAGGTAATGCCATAGGTTTAATTTTGAAATGTTTGAATTTAGGACGAGGATTAGATGATGGTGGGAATAATGAAAAGTTTTATGGGTTAGAAGGTGGAGAGGCCAATGGACTACGACTAGGACATGATGGCTTAGGGATATGAATTTGATTGAATGGTGGTATGATAAACTTATAGGGTGCATGAACTAGATTGGAGTTCCCCTTGTCAAATGGAACATGAGAATTGAAAGGCTCTTGTTTTTGTTGCTAAGGTGGACTTGGGATCCTATGTTCTTGTTGTGATATGGGTGGATATGTTGATGTTGCATTGACATGATAGGTAGATGGGTTAGGTTGGCATGATGATGAAGGTGACACATATGATTGATGTTGAATGTGTTGAGGTTGGAATGGTGTTTGGACTCCCTTAAGTGTGATTATCGGTTTAGGTGGTGGAATTGATTAGGGGCTTCCTTAAGTACAACTTTTGGTTTTATTGGAGGAATGTCATTAGGGACTCCTTTAAGCACAACTTTTGGTTTTGTTGAAGGAATGCCATTAGGAACTCCCTTAAGTGTGATTATTAGTTTAGGTTTAGATGAAGATTTAGTAGAAAATGATGTGGAAAATAGGGATAAAGACATGTTTGGATTATGGTTTGGGAATTTTTTGAGGTGTTTGAGGATGGTTAGAGATGATTAGAATGATATGTTTATCTGTTGGTGTTTATAGCTTGATATGGCAATTTGAAAACAAATGATTACACATGAGTCACACACGCAAGACACATAAGCAAGTTTGAATTTTAAATTATGAATGTGATGATTAAGCATGCACCTGAAGAAGACACATCAACAAGTCCTAGAACTATTCAAGTGGGTATGGCCAATTAGGTATTAAGTTAGGATGCACAAGGTTGAGTAGGGATGATTTGAAACCAAAATCCTACCACACAGCTGAGAGAAAGGGTTAACCCACCCTTCACCTTCACTTCCCAAAGGTATAAATTTCTTTGGGGCTTAGCCAAGAGTGACAAGATTTTAACTCCCAAAGGAGTGTCTTTCGATTCACACTTTGATTGAGGTCGTCCCTTGGAGTGGTGTGTGCTCCAAGCAAACCTCCTAAGAATGGTATGACAAAAGCAAACCAAGTGAGGTGTTTTTTATCACACATGCACTTGTTTCACACTCAGTTGTTAATTTCCCTTAGAAATGAAATGTGTGGAACAAACTGTAGTGTTCTTTAATTAGCTCAATAACTAGGAATCACGAATTCCTCTACTCAAGGATTGAACATCACAATTGGCAGTCATGACCTACTAAAGAACCTCATTTAATTATCAACCCAGGGACATAAACTTGAAATGGGACAGCATAAGATATGCACTAATCACCCTTCCAGACATACATGATTCCTAAAATGCCTTATACTAGAATTTAAGTACTGGAAACAAATTTACTGTTTAACTTTACTTGGAAATGAAAAACTCGTAAGATAACCTATTCTGCCTCTAGTGGCTGCAGGAATAGTTGACAGCTCTGTGTTTCTACCAGCTGCAGGAACAGTCACATTAACTTCTATGAAGGAAAATGCAGCTATTCTATCTTGCAGAATAAAAGTATGGATAGTTCCCTAAGTGGGCCCCCTTAGGTAGTGCCAAAAAGCAGACAACAGATTAGGCAAAAAACTTCATAAGCTTTATTGATTTAGTGCAAACAAGTACATGGCACAATCTCTTGGCTGAATTTCTAAAACTGAAAGTGTATTACAAAAGTGATTTTTCCAGCCCCTTCTCTGAAGGAGAATGGGCTATTTATTGAAAACTGATCCTAACTACTAACCAACCTTCCCTTATAAAACGGAGGCATTTATTACATTTAACTAACTTAAGTAAAGAGGTGAATGACAATGAAGAACTAAGTCAAATTAGTTGAGCAGTCTTAAAGCGCCATCATCCTAGATTCATGCACCACCAAGACGACTGGCCTAGATTTCTGGAACACTCTCCCTGCATGGCGGATGAGTTGAAACTGTCTCCTCATCTTTTGCTATTGAACCAGTCTTTATGGATTTGGTCTTCAATTCTTCAAGTGGAAATTGAATTCCCTTCCTTCAATCATGGTACCTGCAAAATATCTCGCCATCTTTTCCTGAGGAAGAAGGTTAGCTCAACACGTTCATCCTTTAAGACAATCCATTACTTTATTCATTCATTCATTAAGTATTAAACTAAGGAAAACATTGTTTCAGATATGGCTGCAGGAAGTTTTGGTATGGAGGCAGGAAGGTTTATGATCACACAAAACCATAAAGTATTTATCAGACTAATAAAACATTAAAGGTAATAATCATGGGACTTCTTATCACAATATACTCATCATATTTAAGTCATAAAAAGGTCTATATCTATCCCATAAATAGACTGAATGTTTGTTTTAGCATAATAAAAACAACAAAGTATTTATAAAAGTATGATCAAAATGTGCCAAAGACTTGGCTCATCACTCCCCTCAACCAACTACTTGTTGGACCCTTCAGCAAGTCTAGCATTCTTTCTTCTGGAAAACTCTCTCAGATCTGCACTCAGTTGTTGTCCACATTCACCATTCTGGAAACTCCAGAAGTGAGATCACATTGCCTCCAGCCTTTGCCATCTATTATCTTCAGAACTTCTGTTATAAGTGTTGTTATCCCCCAGTATAGCCAATAATGGCCATAGGAGAATAGGCGGCTACATAACTAAGGGCAACCAATTCTCCTTCTTTGTTCTAGCATTCCTCATGTACCTCTCTGCCCTTCTGGTTGCTGCATACAAGGTATTGGGAGTATGTGGTTCTGCTTTCTTTAGTTGGAATGAAAGATGCTCCCATCTGTTATGAATGTGCAAGGTTGCAGCATTAAAATCACTGTTTATAATTTGGGAGTATTGAGAAAATACCTCTTGTCTTAGAGGCTCAATCAGTGGCCTGGCTCTTTCATCTCTCCACAATTTCTTCCAATCAAAGTAAATGCCCATTCCATTACTAGATTCATTTCTTACAGACAATGGCATATTTACTTCATCATGCATATGGCTATCAAATTGTTCTCCTCTGCTTATTTCATTGGTGATCCAGGAGATTAGAGCGTTGATATGAATATCACCGACATAACATAAGGGATTCCATTCCTTATCCTGGGATACAGCCAAATTGTGCAGATAAAATTCACACAGGAGGTTCCTGATGTGCAGAGGTGAATCCCTGTATGCTTCATAAAATTCCTCAGAGGTATCCAAAGAAGGATTCTTACCTTTCCAGACTCTAATTAGTTGGAAGTTCAAATACAACTCCTTGAGATACATTGCGTAGACAGGTGAAGGTACACGACATTGCATCAGTTGTGGAACCAGCTCTACCAACTGGTTGAGAGTGTCTTTCAAGTTAGCAATTTCCAGATTCTTGTTCTGGATTACCCTTTGTAGTCTCTCAATTTCAAGTGCAGAAGCAGTCTGTTGTTGCTGAAGTTCTTGAAAACATGCCATTCCTGCAGCAAAGTTTGTGACATGGAGTGGTGGTCTATGATTATAGCATACCGCAGGTGTCTCCTGTACTTCTTCAAACACATCCACCTTACCTTGCTCTTCTTCTGACGGAAACACAACCGGCTCTTCCTCCTTCTCATCACATTCCATATCTTCCTGTAGCTGCTCTGCAATGGCAGCCAACTTAT
The DNA here is from genome assembly GCA_007258455.2 of Sequoia sempervirens. Lineage (NCBI taxonomy): Eukaryota > Viridiplantae > Streptophyta > Pinopsida > Cupressales > Cupressaceae > Sequoia > Sequoia sempervirens. Next base: position 38,549 of record VDFB02355460.1, on the reverse strand, counting down.
TCAGGCCAGCCCCTTCAGGTGTACTCACAACCTCCTCGATAACAGGTTCTTCTTCTCTTAGTTCAGGACTGGAAGGATCTGAAGGCGGTGTGGCAGGAGTAGTATTAAGTGATTGGTGGGCTGCCTGGTTCTGGAGCCTAGAGCTCCTTCTTATGGAAGTAGGAACTGTTTTATGCTTTTTGGAAGGTTTTGCTGCAGGAACAGAGAAGTTTCCCTTTTTCTTTCTTTTTACAGGCTCAGGGGTTGCTACAATAGGTGACTTTCCTTTCCTATCCTTGGGAGACGGCTCATGAATTTTGATAGGACCTTGTGCCGGCTGCTTGGGAGTTCTTTCAGAAAGAGGAACATCATCCTGTGAATCGGATGATTCCTGAGGAGAGGACATAGCAGCAGAGGTTTGGCCTGCAGACTGGGAGGTTCGTTGCTTAAAGGTAAGAGGTTCACCCCTAGGTCCTACATTTTGAATTTTAGGGTTGAATTGGACCGTGAATTCCTCCCAGGTCATTCCTGATGCATCTTGAACGGATTTTTCAACAAGTAATTTAATAAGGCAGTGGTGAGATACAAAGTTAACCCTACCCTTTTTAAATTCAGCAGCACTGTTGGATAGCAAATTATAAAGAAAGTCGGGAATATTCATCAACAATCCATGGCGTAAATGAGACAAAAGTTTGAAGTGATGAGAATGCAGGACTGAAAACCTACCTTCACAGGTTATGTATTTGATGATATACCCTGCCCGTGACACCCAGTCCTGCGGCAGACTCATTCTTTGCACACCTTGCTTATCTACCCGTAGAGGAGGGTCATTTGGCCGAGTGAACTCAGCCCTAGCACTTCTTGCATCTCTTCCTCTGGGAAATGGTTCCCCGACTTGAGGTAATCCTGTTACCTCAGCAATTCTATCAATTGACGCATTGACTGTTATGCCTCTAACTTTTGCTTCCCCATCATGAAATGTCCTTGTGAATTCCTCTGCAATGTCTGTATTAAAAGTCCGAGCTTCAGGAAGTAATCGAGCCACCCATATTGCCTGAATAATGGTACATGCAGCACATCCTGCAGCAGGATGCTATGGTCTGTAGGCTCATGCCGAATCGGCTGACCTCCCATTTCTTTCTGTAATCAAATGCGTTAAGCAATGCTCACCTGGATTTTCCAACTAAACTTCTTGTAACCCAATTAATGAACCCTTCTACCTTCTGTGCAATTTTACAACACTTTGTCCCTCCCCTCAACCGAAACTTTTGAACCTCTTTTCAAAAGTGACAGAAAAATAGGGAAAACAACGTGATCATACAATCTTTTAGGGAGAGAGTAATCATGGATAAACGGAATACATGTAGGTTCATTATTGCAGGAAGGAAAGGTTGTTTGAGGGTTCTTGACAACGACGGGACAAGCTTATGGCGGCGAGAATAAGGACGTGGCGAAATAATATCATAGAAAAACGTGCTCAATCGTGCGAATGAGCCGAAGGAAATGGCAACCATATAGAAAATTATTCACGTTAATTAATACTAAATTAAATGCAATAAATAAAGTAACTGAAGCAATCTTAAAGTGAAGTGGAGCGTACCTGGAGAGAATCACCATAATTATCTGATGTGGCCTCCTTCTTCATTGCAATACATGACACGGAGAAACGTGGATGATATGGAAAATGACAGGTGGATGATGTGGAAGAGAGAGAGTGAGTACGGATTGTGGATGAAGTGAATGAATGGAATGGGGATCTTATTAGATAACCCCTTTATTATGATTTGGTATGCACGTTTATGCATGGCCCGGGAATTTGAGCCGAGGCTCAATTCCTTTGGCTGTAGGATCGCTGCTATCCTGCTCAATTTCGAACTGTCTCATAAATGTTTCCTTGTCAATGGGTTTAGAATAGAGCTTGAGGCGATGCCCATTGACTAGCAGCTTGAATCAGACCTCATCAATGGTCCTTAATTGAACAGCACCATTGGTGAATACCTCCTCTATCTCATAGGGACCCAACCATCTGGTTTGTAGTTTTCCTGGACTGTCCTTATATCATGAATCATAAAGCAGAGCCCAATCTCCTGCTTTGAATTTCTTTTCCTTGATGTATTTATCATGCCACCTTATTCTCTGATTTTGTATCATCTCAGTGTGTTGCAGGGCATTCTTGCAGAGCTCATCCAGAGCATTAAGCTACATGACTCTGTCCTTTTGTGTTTTGTTAAATCCATGTCCATCTCTAATGTTGTTCTTAGAGTCTTATGTTAGAATTCTATTGGCATCACGGCTGTTTTACCATACACCATTTCAAAAGGTGTACATCCTATAGCAGTCTTCCATGTAGTACGGTAGGCCCATATAGCTTCTGGTAACCTTGCGGCCCAGTCCTTCCTATGCAAATCTACAGTTTTAGTCAAAATGGCCTCTATGTCCCTATTGGTGACCTCAACCTGGCCATTGGCCTGGGGATGATAAGGAGTTGATTTCCTATGCCTTATATTGTATTCATTTACTAAGGCTGTGATAAGTGTAGAAGTGAATTGTGCTCCTTGATCTGTCACTATCTCCCTAGGGACACCAAACCTGGTGAATATTTCCTCATAGAGGAATTCAACTACTTTATTATCCCTAGCATGTTTCATAGGTTTAGCCTCAACCCATTTTGTCACATAATCTGTGCATACAAGGATGTAGGACTTACCATTGGAAGGTGGATCAATTGGTCCCACAAAATCCAATCCCCATTTATCAAAGGGTGTAACAACAACTTGTGGAAATAGAGGCATCTCATCAGATCGAGTTGGTCTTCCCATCCTTTGGCATCTGTCACATCTCCTAGTATACTTGGCTGCATCTCTATGCAGAGTTGGCCAATAGTAGCCAGTATTTAAAAATTTTATTGATGTTCTTTTGGCAGCAAAATGTCCACCACACGGCTCATCATGGCTTGCATGCAGTATATCATGAGTGTCCTCTTCTTGTACACATCTCCTCATAACTTGATCTGGCCCTGTATAAAACATGCAATCTGCAATCCAAGAAAAGTTAAAGCTTTTCTCTGCTAATAATCTTTTTTCCTTAGGGGAGAATTGAGGAGGAGTTCTTCCTGTGGCCAGATAATTTGCTATGTCTACATACCATGGGTGAATAACTTTGATTGCAAACAGGTGCTCATCAGGAAAGGAGTCTTCAATAAGTGCAGAGTCATCTTGCCTTTGAATTCTAGAAAGGAAATCAGCAACCACATTGGCTTTACCTGGCTTGTCCACAATTGTAATGTCAAATTCCTGCATCAGCAATAACCATCTTGCCAGTCTCCCAGATATTGAGCTTTTGTTCATGAGATACTGGATTGCTGCATGATCAGTGTGGACAAATATCTGATAACCAGTGATGTAATGCCTGAATTTATTGAGGGCATAGATGATTGCCAACATTTCTTTTTCTGTAATAGTGTAGTTGAATTCATCCCCTTGCATATTTTTGCTTATATAGTAGAGTGCATGTTTTGTTGATCCATCCTTCTGCCCTAACACTGCTCCAATGGCATAATCTGATGCATCAGTATGAATATGAAATGGAAGTGACCAATCAGGTCCTTTCAGAACAGGTGCCTGTGTAAGGGCGACTTTTAAATCAAGGAATGCTTTTTCACATTCCTCAGTCCAAGAAAAATCTGCATCTTTCTTCAGCAGACTGTATAAGGGGCCTACTGTTTGGCTGAAGTCCTTGATGAATCTTCTGTAGTATCCAGCATGGCCAAGAAAGCTCCTTACTTCTTTTTGCTTGGCAGGAAAGGGTAGATTAGAGATGACCTCAATCTTAGCAGGATCAACCTGTATTCCTGTAGCAGAAATATGGTGACCAAGTACTATTCCCTCCTGCATCATCATGAAGCACTTTTGACTATTCAGCGATAGGTTGTGATCTTCACATCTTTGTAGTACTTTCTCCAAATTGGATTGAGCTTCCTCAAATGTTGTACCATAAGTAGTAAAGTCATCCATATATATTTCCATGCAATCATATGAGATGTCTGAGAAGATACTTATGACTGCCCTCTGGAAAGTTGCAGGTGCATTGCAGAGACCAAAAGGAAAAAAATAGGCAAATTCCCCAAGGGCATTTAAAGTAGTCTTTTCTTGATCCTCAGGAGCAATCTTAATTTGATTGTACCCACTGAAGCCATCTAAGAATGAGAAGTACTTTTTCCCGGCTAAATTATCTAGAACTTGATCAATGAACGGAAGAGGAAAGTAATCTTTCTTTGTTGCCAAGTTGAGCTCTCTGTAATCTACACATACCCTCCATTTTCCTCCTTTCTTAGGAACAATAACCAATGGGGAAACCCACTGACTATCCGAGATTGGGTAGATAAAGCCAGCTGTTAACATTTTCTACAATTCTTCTTTAACAATTTCTCTCAAAGCTGGATTGATTCTTCTTTGAGGCTACCTGACAGGTCTGAACTCACTGTTAATGTATATGCGATGTGTACAGAGTTTTGGGTCTAAACCCTTCATGTCATCATATTCCCAAGAAAAAGCTGACTTATGACTGGTAAGCATTTTGATCATAGATTCTTGTTGCTCACTGTGAGGTTTTTATTAATGCTCAAGGTTTTTCCTGCAGCTACCTTAACTTGGGAGGTTAAGTCTACCATAGATACTTCAGACAGAAATGCATGTCTACCTCATGGGGTAGTAAGGTGTGTAAGCAATCAGTTGCTGCAGGATAATGAGCTGATGTAGACGGAAGAAGAATAGTCTGCAAGGAACATGGATTTTTTTCACAATGAAAGTATTCAGTACCATAGTTATTCAGCAGGATATTGGACAGTATATCTTCTTCTTCTTGTTGTGCAATGAAAGGCTCTCTGGTAATCATCATTAAATTGGCCACGGAGTTCACTTCCTCCTCTTCTCCCAAATCTGGCCAAACAACCTCTCCAGACTCAAGTTGGGGCAGGGCTGGAGAATAGAGGGTAAGCTTCTTTGTGCTATATCCATCAGATATTGTCATGTTACCCGACCTACAACCAATGCAAGCATCAGCAGTAGCCAACCAAGGCCTTCCTAGTATGACAGGGTATCCCCCCAATGATGCCTTTGGAGATAAGACCATAAAGTCAGCAGGGTACTCCCAGGAATCCAAAGTGACTACCAGGTCTTCAACTACCCCATCAGGTTTGACAGTCGAGCTATCAGCAAGCTGTAATATTGTAGGTGTAGCCCTTAGGTCTGAAATATTAAGTTTTACAACCAGGTCCTTTGTCATGACATTGATAGCTGCACCAAGATCTACTAAAGCATTCTTAATTTGCAACCCATTAACATTGATCTCCACAACAGGACTTCCTGGATCTAAATATTTTGGGATGCTAAGCTTCCCAAGCATTAAGTCAGAGAGTTAGCCTATTACATGGACAGTTTGAGGGTCTTTCTTTTTCCTCCCCGGTTTCTTCAAACATGCCTCCTTGATGGCCTTGCCATAGATAGGTACTTCTTTGATTGCTTGGAACAAGGGAATTTTCACACATATATGCTTTAGCTGGTCAAGGATGTCAAAGGTAGGTTCCTCTTATTTTTTTACATTTTCACCTCCCAACCTTTGTGGGAAAGGAGGGGACACTTTATCAGATGGCTTAGGTAATGATGGAATCTGAACTGGCTCATTTGGTTGGGCTTGGTCATTGATATCTTCTTCTTGGTCAGTCTCCTCAGATGGTAATTCTGAGATTATGGGAGGAGATGGTGAGGGCAGCACAGTTCCTGAACGTAAATTAATATTATTCAGGTTAAGAGCATAGGCAGGCTGATGATTAGGATCAACAAAATAGACTTGTTGCAGCTGCTACGGTTGCTGGTTATTTGGATTAGGTGCTACCTGAGCAGGTAGTTGGGTTGATTTTGGATTCTGACCTTGATTAGCTCAGGAGGTGGCATAATGGATTGTTGTTGCGGTTGCTGCAGGAAACCAGTGGGTGGATTTGACCATTGTTGGCCTCCTCTCCATTGGTTAGGATGCTGTCAATTCCCTTGCAGAGGCTGCCACTGATTTTGCTATGGTGATTGTCAATTCCCTTGTGAGGATTGCCAACGGTTTTTCTGGGCATTTGGCCAAGGGTTATTCCATTGAGGTTGGGAGTATGGCCCATAATTTGGAGGGTACTAGTTTTTCCATTGACTATTATATGAACCAAAATTTTGCAAAGGATCCTGAGGCATACCTTGTCTTGGGGCCCATGGCCTGCGCTGAGCAAAAAAGAACACTTCCTCCTCTCCTTCAATGGTTTTGAACTCAGTAGGGAGATGTTGTACCTCCAAATTGGCCACTGCTTTGCATCGGCAGTCTTTCTTTTTTTGTCGGCAGTGGGGGCAATATTCAGTTAACATTGCCTCAGCTTCCTCTTTCTTCCTTCTAGCTTGCATAGTATCCAGTTGAGTAGCTACATCATTGATGATATCCTACTTGAAGTCAGACAAGAGATTGGTAATCTCCACTTTAGATACTCCAAAGCCACTTCCTTTTATAGAAGAAGGTCTAAACCCCCTTCCCTTCTTTACAGCTGCTCTAGAGTAATTGAGACAGATTTTCTTGATATCATCCCAATCACTTTGGGTGACATCACCTCCTGCCATGAGGTCAAGAGCCTCCATACAAGTATCATTGACTCCCCTTAAGAAGAGAAGTTTTTGAGATTCCTCATTCAGCTCATGATGGGTATTTTTCTGCACGCTAAACAAGAATCTTGACACATAATCCTCCAAGGTTTCATCCTCCTTTTGTGACATTTTGAAGATGTCATCTCCTCTCAGATCATTTCCTCTACAATACTCTTTATATTTACTCAAGAAAAGAGTCTTCATTTGATCCCAAGTGTTAGCTACATTGCTTCCCAATCTCATGAACCATCTCAAGGCTGCCTCCTTTAGAGTAGAGGGAAACAATTTCAGCTTGTGTTATGAGGTTGTATAGTCATAGCTTCTACAAAGGATTTCAAATTCAAACAAGAAGGTATGAGGGTCCTCAGTAATAAGTCCATAGAACTTTGGCAGTAAAGAGGCAGGGATGTTCTTGAGATTATTATTGCCATGTAGGTCAGGGATTGGAAATGGAAAAATAGGATTTGCCATTCTTGGTTGTATTCTTGGATTAGCTCCTGGTTGATGAACTACAAGAGCAAGTGGATTATTTGATTCTGTTTCTTTGGATAGGTTAAAGCTTAGTTCAGAGGAATCAGAGGAAGAAGATGAAGTAACTAAGTTTTGGCCAGCATCCAGATATGAGTCGTCTTGGAATAGGTTCGGTTCAATCTCTTCAATATCTATTCTCCCAGGAAGGAATCTTCCAAATTGGTCTCTTCTTCTATGCATACAGCAAAAGTAAAAACTAAGGAGATGCTGGAATGCAGAATTCTAAACTAAAAGTACTAAGAATGAAATCTTAAACTCTTTACTAGCATGCCTGTAATAGGTTCTTAGTTTGACACCATCCCCGGCAACGACGCCAAAAATGTAGTGTTCTTTAATTAGCTCAATAACTAGGAATCACGAATTCCTCTACTCAGGGATTGAACATCACAATTGGTAGTCATGACCTACTAAAGAACCTCATTTAATTATCAACCTAGGGACGTAAACTTGAAATGGGACAGCATAAGATATGCACTAATCACCCTTCCAGACATACATGATTCCTAAAATGCCTTATACTAGAATTTAAGTACTGGAAACAAATTTACTGTTTAACTTTACTTGGAAATGAAAAACTCGTAAGATAACCTATTCTGCCTCTAGTGGCTGTAGGAACAGTTGACAGCTCTGTGTTTCCGCCAGCTGCAGGAACAGTCACATTAACTTCTATGAAGGAAAATGCAGCTATTCTATCTTGCAGAATAAAAGTATGGACAGTTCCCTAAGTGGGCCCCCTTAGGTAGTGCCAAAAGCAGACAACAAATTAGGCAAAAAACTTCATAAGCTTTATTGATTTAGTGCAAACAAGTACATGGCACAATCTCTTGGCTGAATTTCTAAAACTGAAAGTGTATTACAAAAGCAATTTTTCCAGCCCCTTCTCTGAAGGAGAATGGGCTATTTATTGAAAATTGATCCTAACTACTAACCAACCTTCCCTTATAAAACGGGAGGCATTTATTACATTTAACTAACTTAAGTAAAGAGATGAATGACAATGAAGAACTAAGTCAAATTAGTTGAGCAGTCTTAAAGCGCCATCATCCTGGATTCATGCACCACCAAGACGACTGGCCTAGATTTCGAGAACACTCTCCCTGCATAGCGGATGAGTTGAAACTGTCTCCTTATCTTTTGCTGTTGAACCAATCTTTATGGATTTGGTCTTCAATTCTTCAAGTGGAAATTGAATTCCTTTCTTTCAATCATGGTACCTGCAAAATATCTCGCCATCTTTTCCTGAGGAAGAAGGTTAGCTGAACACGTTCATCCTTTAAGACAATCCATTACTTTATTCATTCATTAATTAGGTATTAAACTAAGGCAAACATTGTTTCAGATATGGCTGCAGGAAGTTTTGGTAATGGAGGTTGCAGGAAGGTTTATGATCACACAAAACCATAAAGTATTTATCAGACTAATAAAACATTAAAGGTAATAATCATGGGACTTCTTATCACAATATACTCATCATATTTAAGTCATAAAAAGGTCTATATCTATCCCATAAAGAGACTGAATGTTTGTTTTAGCATAATAAAAACAACAAAGTATTTATAAAAGTATGATCAAAATGTGCCAAAGACTTGGCTCATCACAAACCATGGAATCACTCATTCTTTTTAGATCCCAAATCAAGATGTGATGGAAGACAATGGTTAATTTTAGACCCGATTTTTGATGTGTTTGAAGACAAGATTTGTTTTAAGCCCAAAATCCAAATGTGTTTACAAAAAATGATTAAGAGATGAAAGATGAAATGAGTGCACCTGATTATTTTCTTTCCAAGTTGTTGTGACTGATCCAAACGCTACGCCAGCTCCTTTGATGCACCTACAAGCCACAAAATCAAAAAATAAAAAGTAAACTTGCATAGAAAAGCGTGATATGAAAAAGATGAAGTCTGATAAAATCTGATTAAGATAACCTGATATAGCTGAATGGATTGCATAAACAAAAAATTCAAAAGATTTCATGCACTTTAAAAAAAAAAATGTCGAAATTGGATCAATTTTGCTCAAGATATGCTCGTTTGAAGTTTAAATGCAAGTTTGACTTTAGCTGATAAAAAACCCAAAAAAATGACACAATCACCTGATAATTTTGGCACTGTTGTCAAGTTTGTCATGTTAGCTTTTCGATGAGTCCTCATTTGCGCGATTTGGAGCTCGTATGACAAAGTTATGATAAAACAAAATCTAAATCTAAATTAGGAAACTTTAAATCTAAATTAAATTAGAAACCTAAATTAACAATCCAATTACAAATCTAAAAATCTAATTAAAGACTAATTAAAAATATAAAAATCTAATTAAAAATCTAACTAAAAGCTAATTTAAAGATTTGAAATAAAAAGACTAAACTAAATCCGAATTCAAATTAAAACTAAATCGAATCTAATTTAAATCTAATGTTAAATCTAAAGTAAATCTAATTAAATCCTGAAGTAAAACTTAAATCTAAAATTTAAATTAAATTAGAAAAAATCTAAAAATCTAAAATTTTAATTTAATCAAAACTTAACAAAAATCACTTAATCGAATCAACCCAAATCAAACAAAATCAGCTTATCTAACGCCTCATTCATGGACTGATGTTGTTAAGACAAAAGATATTTGTTTAGGTCGCATTTCATTAACAACTACATATCAGGTATTTTAGCCCAGCTACATTCAAATTTGAGTTGTGGGACTGCAGAGGCTTCAGCGTCTTTCTATTCTTTGCAGGGTCTTTCAAATAGTCTTTGTTCAACATCGGACTCCTCTTTGTTTTGGTGGCAGCCGTTGTGCTTGCATTGCTCAATTGTTTCTGATACCTTGTCTTTGGCTTGCCTAAAGGAAAGAAAGATTTCATGGAAAAAGTTAATCCAGGGATGAAGCTATTTTTTTGTTTGCATACAAGTTTTAGCTGAAATTTTTGCAATTAGAGTTTGACAGTGTCCTCAAATCTGATGAAGGGAAAGGTTTGTATGTCAATATGGTAGATGCCTTTCAAGGTCAAGAGCGTGATGTAGTCATAATGTCTTGTGTGCGGGCTTCAAATCATGGGGTTGGCTTTGTACCTGATGTTCACTGCATGAATGTGGCACTAACACGAGCTTGTAGAGCGCTTTGGGTTATGGGTAATGTAGTTGCACCAAAGCAATCAAGTGATTGGTCAGCTTTAATTGAATATTCAAAGTCTAGGGGTTGTTTTATGGACATGGAATCTCTAAAGATTTTTTGGTTCTAAAGCAATCTTCTATTGCTTCATCTCAAGCTAGGATTCCTCCTAATATGAGAGCGCCAAGGTTGGGAGGCCCAAATCGGAGACAACCAGATCCACATGGAGATGGTGCAGGGGTGTGGATAAATGATGAGAGGTTGGGAAGTCGACCAAGGATTTAAAACCTGCAATCCCTGTAACAATCCACTTGTAAAACTTGACAAACGAGGGTTAGATAAGCAAAAAAATTTAGAAGAAAAACCTGCAAAAATATATGATTAGATAAGAAGACGTCAGGTTTACCAATGTAGTTAGGGTAAAATCTCAAATTAGGGTAAATGTATAAACATCAATAATGAAACCCTAACAAGCACAATGAAGCACGAGACAACATGAAAATCAAAATAATAAACACAAACGTAAACCGATCTCCATATTATGCTCGATTTATCTCCATTGCTCTTCTCAGTCTCGCATGAGAATGCAAGATTTTGAAGGTTTGATTGTTGGAGGAATGTTGGTTGCTCAATTCAGCAGCATAACGATATGATGAAGGTGATAGATGGAGGATGATAGATAGAGATGGATGAAAGATTCAAGAATGATTTTGACAGCATAAGGATGCTTGAAGAATCGAAATCCCTCAAATGGCTTCTGAGAGGCTATATTTATAGAGCTTTGATGTGGACAGAGATAAGATTTGGCAAGGATTTGATTTTTGACAAAAGAGGAAATACAACAAGATGAGATAAGATAGAAAGATAGAAAGATATTGATTTTTTCGTTTTAAAGGAAATAAATCCTGAAAAAGATGAGAAGGATAACTGATGAATTATCTAATTAAATAAATTAATTAGATACACATGAGTTCCAATTTTGAAAAGAACGCGGGAAGATATTTTTAGGATTTTATTAATTAAATAAATATTTGATTTATTTAATTAATGTTGCATTTATGATTTCATTAATTAAATAATATAAATTATTTAATTAACATTAGAATAATGGGGAGATTATGAATAGAAATGATTTAATTAATTAAATAATATAAATTATTTAATTAACATTAGAAGAACAAAGGGATTATGAATAGAGAGGGAATAAATGAAATTAGTCAAATAAATAAGATTTATTTAACTAATTAGGTGATGACATGGGTACCTAGGAAAAACATGCTACAAGATGTCTAAATGATGTAATGTTGTGACAAGGTATTGTAAGAGGACATTTTTGGGTGTCTACACTCCAAACTCTTCCTTGCTGGTATTGACCTTTCTACAGCCTAAAAATAAGGTTTGGACGAGGGATTTAGGGTATGTTTATTAAAATGAAAATTACGGCAAATCTTAATAATGAGCACATTTAGGTTTTAACATTACGACATCCTTCACCTTACGTAATTAAGTATATATTAGCATAATTAATATATAATTTTTATATTCTATAGTAAAAATAAATTATAACATTTTTTAATGAATAAATCATATAACAACTTTAATTAACTAAAAAGATGATAGAAAACAATAATACACTAATACTATATTTGTATGAAGCAATTTTATTTCTATTTACTGGTAATGAGACGTTATTTCCCACTTTATAGCTTCATTTGTTTTATTATACAGAGTAAAAATATAAAAATAAAATATTTTTTAAAAGAATCTAAAGTTCATAGTCGCCTCGTACTCCATCAAACGCTTATATTTGAATGACGCTTTACACGTGTAATGTTAAGAGACAGAAAATATCATATGCAATGACAATAATTCATCATGCAATTTACAGTTTTTTACATTATAGGATAAACACTGTCGTAATCATTTTGTATATGTCGGGCTAAGTACAAAGTATCTTTAATTTAAAAATAATTGCTCAAATTTGAAGCGTGGGAAATAATTAACTACTCAATAATGTGTAGGTGATAAAGCTTTTTTAAGGTTAGTATTTTTTTTTAAACTATGATTTCTAAATACCTTTTTCCTTGGAGTAGTAGTGGTCAATAAAAAATAATTGTTTTAGTTTAATACTAGTGATAATTAGGTAAGATAAATTACTTTTATAAATTAAATGTAGAGGAATAAATGTGTTTAATATTTTGAATAATGATTAAAATAAAATTGATATTTGTGTATATTTTATTTATTTGGATACACAAAAAATAGGTAATTTAAATATATTATTTTTTGAGATTTTAGGTCAATTTTTTAGCTTTGGATTAGTTTTGTATCACATGGATTATATATTATGTTTTTTAATAAAACTATTATCATAAAATCCACTTTAGTTATTAATTAGTAAAGTTAAAACAATATATTTTAAGGAAGGAGCGGTAAATTATAAATAAATCCACTTTAGTTATTAGTTAGTAAAGTTAGTTTTTATTTAAGAATTGTATAATTAAAATCTCTCAGATTTAAATATAATCAAATTTTTGGAATTTAATATGAAAATCTTAGACATAAGATCTATTAAGAGTTGTTCAATTAGCAATATATCTATTCATTTAATTTCTTTTTAAAGTAGTATTATGTTTGCATTGGAGTAAAGTTTGTATTTCAAGGTTAGAGGTATTTATTTTTAAAGTAAAATAATTCAAAATATTTTGTCTATTTTATAATCAAAATTGTCATCTTAGAAAACGAAAGTTGCAAATGATATTTTTTGAAAAGCTTAATCCATGGGTTTCCATTTTATTTCCATTTTATGATCAAGATTTTCATCTTCCAAAAGGCAAGCCACATATACTTATACATCACTACACATATAGTATAATGTTTACCATTTAAAATTTTTAATTTCACTCAAGTATGGACAATTCACATCAACCTAATGAGATTCTTGACATCTTGAGTAGTTCCAGTTCCCTTATTTTGTCGACCAACTCAACACCATCGATCAATTGGAATGGTGCTTCTACAAGCCACATACAAGATTTTTCGAATGACATTACAGTTAGTTGCCTTGACTTGCTACAACAAGCGAAGGCCACTGTTTGAAATGTGCAAAGTGTGAAAGACTGTGACATTCAGTCAATGGAAATAAGAATACATGAATTTGATGAGAGTCACAACCCGAGACTCACAAAATAACATAATAGAGGAAATAATAGACTTATTATTTATTTATTGGCAATATTTTCTCATTACATAGAAATTACATTCCAAAGGATCACACCCTCACAAGCTGCACTACATGCAACTTTTCTATTTATAAAAAGAAATTCCCCCTTTGCCAATACAATTTTCCTTTCCCCCAACTGCCCCCCAAAATTTCCAAAATGAGTCCTAAATAGCCTTTTTCTAGCTTGGAGCCAAAAATACAATTTGAATTTTGAATGTAGGCGGTTGGGTGTCAAATATGAAATTCAAAAATTGAGTCCCAATTTTAAAATGGGCAAATTTTCCAAAAATTGACTAACTTTTGGAAGCCATAACTTTTGATCTAGGACTCTGTTTGACACATCATTTGAAGCGTTGGAAAGGTCTTAGAGTGTAGTACATGCTAAGAGCTCACTCTGCCAATTTTGACAATTTCTAGGCCCGTACGAGACCGTTTAGTGCCTCAAACCTAGCTCAGAAGAGTTTTTAGGGCAATTTTGGAAAATTGAAACTTGAATATCTTTAAATCGGGAATGATCTTAGCTTGATCCTTTCACCAAAGTGTCTATTTTTCTATCCTTAAGCTTCCCATAAATTTCTGCCTCCTCACACCTTCAAATTCATACTGCTAAAAATAGCAGTTTGACCAAAAAAAACAAAAAAAGCAATTTTGAAAGTTGGCAATTCTTATTCGACAAAAAGGGTATCCAGAAATGCAAAAACATCTACCAAAAATCTAATAGAAAGGAAAGAAATATTTTTGGGTGATGTAGGATTACCCTTACACCATTGGATGCTCATGCATCAAAATTCCACTCAACTTGTGAGAAGTTGGGTTCCTTCTACACTTCCTTCACAAAATGAAAGTAGATGAGTTATACGCACAAGGTAGTTTTGTCTACATAAAAGAAGCATTTCAGAATTACTTGAATGATGTCTAATACACTTTCTCTCTATAAATGTGTATATAGTATGGGATTTAACCATGTAACTACAACTTTTACCAACTTATGCATAGTTGGCTATTTTGTAAATCACTACAAGAAATGTAAGGTCAAATATACTATGAACAAGGCACTTTTCCCCGCATTGAAAATACATTATGTCACCTACTACAATACCATGTAATACGCTTTTGCTTCATAAATATATACATATACTATGTGCTATTGTTATAATATTAGAGCTTTGTTCTTGTCTTTTGCTTTTGCTCTTGATCTCTTTACTTGACCCGCATGTTACATTTCCAACAAAAAAAACATCTTCGATTACATATACTTAAGAATAGTAGTTTATCTCTAATGTACCACAATCCTTTCCTCGTTTCACTTCAATTAATCATAATCTAACCATTTTGTTCACATCATATAATTTATAGCTATTGTTTAAAATATATCGACAATGAATGCTATATGTCTCCTTCAATTATTGTCTCTTTGTTGTACCTACATTCCTTACAATTTGTTAACTTAGTAGAACAATAATATCTTAATCTCTTCCTCAAACCCAAAACCTTTCACTAAAAGTATTAGTTTAAACAAAGTTCCATGTTTTAAAATATACCACATTAAAGTATATTAAATTAACATACAAAATAAATGTATACAACATACAACACATCTTCCCATAATGAAGGTTTGCAAAAAAAAAATCACCACCATATATTTTCCTTATAGCTACAAAGATGGTTTACAAAGTGTCTCGATCTCTCTGATGGGTTCATAATTTATTTAGACTCTATGCAATTTTATGCTCTCCAATATAGGTTCAAATTGTATGGTTCATTTACTTAATACAACTAGCATAAATTATAGTTAGGTTTCCTAATCTCATTACTCCCCAAATGATTAACACATTTGTTGACCAAGTAGTTTTCTTTAATTTTAATGTATGTTCCTTCAAAGTTTATCCCTTACTAAAAATGCACTAATGTTATATTCACATTTGCGGACCAAGTAGTTTTCTTTAATTTTAATGTATGTTCCTTCGAAGTGTATCCCTTGCTAATAATGCACTAGTGTTATATTCGTTATATTTGTTTATTGAATGCATTTATTGAACATCTACAATGCTTGCAGTTTCCTTAGACTACTTAATAGAGAATTAAATTTTTTACTCACTACCCTTTCTCTTTTTTGTTCTTACAAATGTAACAGGTTAACTTCAAACGACCACTATTTTGATATACAAACTTATTCACAATCACATTTATAGGTATTCTTCCAAATTTACTTTTACACTATGTAAAATTTCTAAACACTTTTATTTCAACTAGTGCTTGCATGGTCTCAATCAACTAGATTGTGTCTTTCATTTATTATCAAATTAGTTAGCTACATTTTGTTTTATATACAACATATTCATTTTCTACTTCACAAAGTATGAATTTATACATCAATTGTATTAAGTAATAGTTGCCACTTGCAATTTACTTTTTTCAAGGACTAGTTCGATCTCTCATGACAATGTATTCTTTGACTGAGAATGAAATTAAGTTGATCAATAATGGAAACCTAGACTTGCAACCCCATCTACAAGTATTAGATATTTCAATGTTTGGCCATGGCCCCGAACCAACCAATCGCTATATAGTACAGCTCTCCAATGGGGTACATAAGCAGAAGGCTACACTTCCAAAATAGTACAACCACTACATAGATCCTAAAGAACTCCAAAAGGGTTCTATACTTAAACTCATTAAACATAGTTGCCCTATTCTTTGCAATTCATAGTTGCCCTATTCTTTGCAATTCAAGGTGAGCCACCATATTTGAATGCTTTTCTACAAAACGCCAAATGACAACTTACACATTAGCATTCTTGAACCCATTATGTCACATTCTGTCCTATTCATAATACTTATTCATTGTACAATTATAGGTGGATTGTCATATCCAAATTCGAAATCACATGTTTGCAGCAGGATATCATTGGCTAGCTTGCCTACCTGTTTGAACAACAATCCCAGCAAGTACATGCCACATCTACAAGCCTGGATGACAGTGTTATAGTAACACAACCACCTCTCCTGATAATGTATTCTTTGACTGATAATGCAATCAAGATGATGAATGATGGAAACCTAGAATTGCAACCCCATCTACAAGAATTAGACATTTCACAATTTGGCCATGGCCCCGAACAGGCTGATCGGTATAGAGTGGAGCTATCAGATGGGGCACATAAGCAGAAGGCTGCACTTCCAAAAAAGTACAACCAGTACATAGCTTCTAAAGAACTCTAGAAGGGATCTATACTTAAACTCATAGGATACATTTGCACTGTTCTTTACAATTCAAGGTGAGCCACCATATTTCCATGCTCCTCTACAAAATTCCAAATAACAACTTGTAGCTTAGCATCTTTAACCCATTATGTCATATTTTTTCCTACTCAAAATACTTACTCATTGTACCTTTATAGGTGGATTGTCATCTCTGACTTAGAAATCACATGTTTGCAAGAAAGATATCATTGGTCAACCCGCATATCTTTTTGAAGAACAAGGCCAACAAGTAAATACTACGAGCTCAAATTCTACATCTATAAGCATGAATGACTATGTTAGGGTAACAAAGCCACCTTGTTGAAAGGAAATTTTTGGATTATGTTCATCTCTGCAAAAGAAAAACCTTCCCTCCAATATTACTCCTATTAGAAATTTAAATCCACTCCAGACAAGGTGGCTTATAAAGGTTCGTGTTACCATGAAAAAATAAATGCACCACTTCGACACACAAAAGGAACAAGGGTGGGTCTTATCATTTGATTTTATTGATTGTGAGTGCACTAAAATATGTGTAACTTGCTTTAATGAAGTTGTGAACCTTCATTACATGAAAGTTCATGTTGGAGAAGTATATACAATACTATTAAGTCAGCTAATAGGTTGTACAACAAACTGAATAGCCAGCTTGAAATTTTTTTAGTGGAAGATTCCAAAATATCTCTCTCTAAAGATGACCTTGCAATTCCCAAACATCAGTTCTCTTTCACACCCTTCGAGGAAATTTTAGAACTGAACAATAATATCGTTATTGATGTTATTGGAATAGTCATATGTGTGGACCCGAGCTCAACAATAAGGAGGGATGGGACTAAAGTTCTTCGAAAGAGCATCAAGTTGATAGATATCTCTTCATCTACCATTAATATTACTTTATGGGGTCCAACTACTGAAAAGGAAGGCAAACAACTCCAAGAGATGTATCACTTAAATCATGTTGTTGTACTTGCAATAAAAAATGGTTGTGTCACTGAGTATAATGGAAAGGTCATAAGCACTTTGGCAAGCACCCACCTATTTATAAACCCAAGCATAGAGGAGGAAAAATAGCTCAAATCATGGTTTGAACAGAATGGGAC
This sequence comes from Sequoia sempervirens, assembly GCA_007258455.2. Classification (NCBI taxonomy): domain Eukaryota; kingdom Viridiplantae; phylum Streptophyta; class Pinopsida; order Cupressales; family Cupressaceae; genus Sequoia; species Sequoia sempervirens. Next base: position 20,701 of record VDFB02355460.1, on the reverse strand, counting down.
TGATGTTGCTCCATCAAATACACAACCTTTGGATGCACCTCTCGTGCTTACGAGAAAAACAATTGCTAATATTGAAGAGCAAACTACCAATGTGAAACAAATTGTCCAATGCACTCTAAAAGCAATAGTTCAATTCATAAAAATAAATTCATTTTGCTATCCATCTCGTCCCCTTGAGTTAGATGGAAAACAATGTAAAAATAAGTTGTCCAAAATGATGATCAAACATGATACTATTCAAAGTGCAAAGCTACAATTGCCAAATGTGCCTATAGATACATACTTCAGGTAAAGCTAGCAGATCATACAAGAATATTATGGGCTATTGCTTTTGAAGAACGGGCCACCAAAATTATTGGAATTTCTACAGATGATTTATACATGTTGCAATTCAATCTTGGAAAAGAAATTGAAGCTAAGACCATAATCAAGGGAGTGTTATTCAAGCAATTTATCTTCACAATCACAAATTATTATGATTCAAGTGGTGTTCAAGGACAAGTAAAATTAACAATCACAAAGGTTGACGAGATAGATTTTGTTGCAGAAAATTCACTCATGTTGGGTGGAATCACTTATATGTGTCATATTGCTAGTGTTTAGATATAGCTTGATTCCTTATGTAATGTATATACAATTTTGTAACATCTTATATAGTATACTTTGTATACTTTTGATTGCATACATGGAATTTCAAAGTCACATGTGTACTGAATATATTATTATTATGAAAATAATGTGATTGATATCTTCCATCAAATTACTTATGTATATAGCATACTGATCATATCTCAAATAATTATCAAAATTAGAACGATTGAAGAACTCATTCAATACAATGGACAGTTCTTCCCCATGCAATTTTAGCTTCTTTAATTCTATATGTATTTGTAATTATACATTTGATGATGGTAGTTCCTATTTCCTTTACAGATGGCGAGCTCTAAACCTAAAAGCATACAATCTCATAAAAGTAGTCATGACTACTATATTCAACATAAAGAAGAAATAAGCATTCGTCCTCATATGCAACGCATAGGAAAATAGACAATACAATCCAACGCACCAACCTCCATTCAGTCAAACCAACACAACATTGAACCATATGAATCTATAACATCCCAATCTGAACACCCTTCTGACCAAAGTTTGTCAATGTGTTCACACCAAACAATGCATAATCTTCAAAATCAGTCCACAAGCCTACCACAAACCGACACAAACTTTATAGAAGCTTCTAAACGATTTCGCTCGAGATTAGATAAATATCAAACTTACCAACTTGCACATTTTTCCATGAATGCTACCTAGGAATGCACACCAACTCAACAAAAAGTGGTCCAGTTTGTTTTAGATGCTTTTGTGAGAAAGGTAGACATCGTTTCTCATCGTCTAACTCTAGGGACCCAAGAGTACAACTGTACGAGTTAGAAACACTTACACAAGTCGAAGAAATGCTTATAGCATGAGTCAATCCAATAATACAAGTAACTCATGCTCATGGAGGCCAATACAAATATAGTAGGCACACAATTTGTTTCCTACAAGATATCAAAACCATAGCAAAATACCTACCACATAAAATTGCAAACTTGGATTTGTTGGTGGTTCAAAGAACCAATATACAAAATGTGACCATTATGACTGCTACATAAGTAGGCATTGTGTGTGGGCTACCTTAAAATATAAAATCACATATGACATGTACTACAAAGACGTTAAGGTGGATTTTGCATCTCTTGAAGAGCTCCCTGATACATGTTAGGATTTAGGTGTCATCAACCTTGTAAATCCTTTAATTTATTATTCTCCTAAAGTATTTTGTACATTTACCCATAAGAGGTGAAACTGTTTAACCAACAGTGGTGAAAGAGACAATGTAAATGCAGTGTTATCGTTACCATTTGTCCTTTTGGAAAAGGACAAAATAGCTAGGCGTCCCACCTTGGAATCTTCTAAAATAAGGTTGTTGGGTCAAAATAGGGTGTTGTAAGAGCATCTATGATATGCATGACAGTTGTCATAAGATGTTATGACAACATGACGGATTCCTATGACAGAATATGCTATTTTTGGACCCCAGGCGCCCATGCATGAAAGATGCCTTATGACAGCTGTAAGAGCATCTGTAAGAGGCTATTTTTGGTATTTTTTGACCATTTCAAGGAGGGAGGCATGAGTTTTTCTAGGTGGTATTGCTGCCTATTGTTTGGTGAGACCATGGTGGTTTTCATCCTCACAAATCTCTATAAATTGGAGCCTTGAGCTAGAGTTATTGAATTGAGTTTTGCAGGGTAACAAGGTGTTGTTGGATTTACAGGGAATGATAAGAGAAGTCTATTGATGCATGTAATATTTGAGATTATCAGTAATATACTTGCCTCTCTTTCAGTGGTGGAGTTTTTTCCCCTTCGAGGTTTCTCCACGTAAATCTGTTGTTGCATGTGCTATGTTTTTTCTATCTCTCTCTCATTATTTCTTCACACTAAGGCTAAAGGTTAATCTACATATTTCAGATTTGCATTCACTCATTTAAGTTCATATTGCAAGTTTTCTTCACCTTGATTATCAACAATACAAATACAGGCATTTCCAATATGCTTTATAACATTATTGCTAACAATGAAAATATGGTTTCACCAAACAATGCATCGACATTTTACATGGACCCACCAGATAATGAATTCACTTCCTCCTTATCATTTATGGCTAGATTACCAAATAAACGCCATGAACTAGAAATCATCAAAGAAACATTGCAATTTAGAGATCGAGATGACACCATTATTGATTGTCCAACACTTGAGTCCTCACCAGTTAATGAATATAATAAAGAGGGCCTTTTAGACATGGATTTTCCTTCACTTTTTCCAAAGGGTAGTGCACTACATTTGCAACCTCGCTATAGAGAAGTTGAAATGCATGAATATGTGTTGTACCTAATGAGGTTTCATGATAATATGTTTGGAAGCCATCCAAGGTTTAGATATTTTATCTTGAACTTGTTGATGCGCCACTGAAGCCAAGGTGTTGCCTCTATTTTTGTCAAGAAAAATGTTGAGTACTGCATACTAACCACCATTGATAGTCTTCATCTCCATATACAATAGTTTCCTGACACTAAAATAGCCAAAAAATTGATACATTATGGATCCTCCCTTAGAGGCACATGAGCATATTGGAATAAGTGTCTTGGTGAGATATCAAACATGATCAACCAAATAGGATCCCCCATGCTATTCTTCACCTTAAGTGTTGCAGATACTAAATGGCCTGATTTACACCAACTATTTTCAAAGGGAGAAATTCCAACAAAAGAAAATAATAAAGATTGCATAGATAACATTGTTACTAACCATCACCAAAAAAATATCTAGAGTAGTTTTGGCAAAAAAACTTTGGATGATGAGCAGGAAGAGTCGTTTGGAGCGGCGTTTGAATTTCCCTGTTGGCATTGATGGTGAGGGTGACGAAGAGGATGCAGATGACGATGATGGCTTCCTTTCTACCTGGCTGAAGGTTGTTGTGCAGGGAGGTTGCGTGGCTGGTGGTGTTGTCTGGGCTGAGAACGACTCTCCTAGGATTGTCGTGTCTTTGCAGCTTTTCTTGTGCATTTTTTTCCCTGACGTTGGTGGCTCTCCCTCTCTGGTAAGGTTGGGGTTGTGGTTGGGCTTCGCATTTGGGGTTGTACCTTGTTGGGTGGTGTCGGTGGCTCTTTGTCCTGATGGATCAGTTTCCTTGTAGAGCCTTGTTTCCTTTACTGTCGATGATGGCATTGTTTCTTCTATGGTGGGGGTCGTTGCTTTGTTGCAGTGGGTTTTGCCCCTTCTCTACTCTAGGCATCTGGCCTTTTCTGTTGGAAATAAGGTTTTTAGTGTGGATATGGGGGATGATATTCTCATCCTCGTGTGTTGGAAGTTTGGGGGAGCTACTTGTCTCCTCTTTTGTTTTGTTCTTCTCCCTCCTTACTGGTGATCTGTTGAGGATTCTGCAGTGAAGGTGGTGTTGTTTGGGCTTTGTCTCCTCTATTGGAGGCTAGGTTATGGAAATGTCCTTACCTTCCTTCCGTTGGTGTTTAGTGTCTATTGCTAGTGTGCCAAGGTTTTGGGTTTGCTTGCCATTTGGGCGCTCCCTTGTGTTGTTGACTTGGATTTTGGATCTAAGTTCTCTCATGCAACATTGGTGTTGTTGTGGGTTGTGTCTATGTTTGGAGAAGGTGAAGGTGGTGTTTTTTCCCTCTTGTGTGCTATCTTGGGTGGGTCTCCTATTGGTGATAAGGTTAAGTTCGTTGGCCTTCTACCTGTTGTGAGGTGTGATTGGGGTAGGGTTCTTTTGTTGGTGTGCTCTACCTGGTGCGTGGGATCTTTTGGGATCACAATGTCGACCTCTGGTTCTTCCCCTTTTGTGGGGCCTGGTGGGGACTTGTGGTCTCCTAAGGTTGTGCTCTAGTTAATGTCAGTTGATTTCACTTTGATGGTTTCTTTGGGCCTTATCTGGTTGGCCCAGATGGGTGGTTTCTTTATGTTGTTGGATGGGGTGCCTTTGTTGTTGCCTGTGTTTCCATCGGATGTGAAGCCCTTCCTTTGTTTTCACTGTTCTCTACCATGTTCTTCAGCTAGCTCCTTTTGAGGTGGAGTCTGCTTCTATTGAGGGGGAGCTCTCTCCTTTGGAGGTGGAGATGGTTGTTGTTGAGATGGCGGAGAGTTCTTTCCCCTCTTATGTGTTCCTATCGAGGTGGAACCTGTTTGTGTGGGTGATTAGTGGCTTTGGTCTAGATGGGTTTCATTTTTCTCGCTCATATAGAGGGGAGCCCTCTCCTCTTGAGGTGGAGTTTGGGTTGGTTCTCCAGGTGGGTTGGTGCTACAAATTGGTTGTTGCTTCTTGTGTTTCAACTTTGTTCTTTATCTCTGGTTTGCCTTCTTGTTGTGGTTGGGTGACTGGTGAAGGGTGGATCTACTTTGGTTTGGCTACTACAGTGCTTGGGTTGTTGCATTTTGAAGATAGTTTCTCTACTACTATGGGTGTTTCTTACCTCTCCTTTGGTGGGAATCTGGAAGGCTCAGTCTTGAGCAGTTGTTCTACTGCAGTCCAGTTGTTGTGAGTGGTTTGTGGCTTGGTTGTTTACTAGCAAGACCTATGGGCTAGCTGTGTTGTGGGTTGCTTAGGGTTGTTACTTTCCCTAAGTTCCAGTTGCTCCTAGTTTTGGTGCCAGGTTTGGGTTGTGTGTATGTATTCTTCTTGGGACTACTGTTGGCTCTAAGTGCCCTTCCTCGCCTAGTTATTTGGTGACCAGGTGTTGTTAGTGTTTCTGTTGTGTGTTGCATTCTTCCTGTTGGTGCTAGTTTTGTTTGTTGTGACCTTCTCTTAGCTCTGTAAAGGTTCTTGGTCCTTTCAAAACCATGTTTGTCCTTCTTGTCCCTTGTGGCTCATGTGTAAAGGGTACGACACCCTATAAATGTTGCTTATCTTATCAAAAACATTGTTACTAACCCGCATACCACGTCCTTATACTTACATCAACGATTCATAATATTTCATGAAGAAGTCTTAGAGAAGCTCTTCTATGCAACAGACTATTGGTATAGATATGAGTGGCAACATCGAGGGTCTGCACATGTACATGCATTCCTTTGGCTTGAAGGTGCACCAAAAATGGAAAAACTTGATTGGAGCAACCATGCAAATGTAGACATAGAAAAATTGTTCTTTGACAAATATGTTAGTACTTGGAATCTTCGTAATCTAGGAGACAGGAACAACACATGCCATCGGTCTTCACAAGACAATCCATGCTTACTAACAAAACCAAAAATCTTTGTTACAAATACACTTGCTAACTACAAAGAGTTACTCAACCATGTTCAAAGACACACAAAATGTTTAGAATCAACCTGCCTTTGCAAGAAAGGAAACAACATGGAGTGTCAGTATAAGGCACCCTAGCCAGAATGTGCTCCCTCTTCCTTGTGTAGTGATGAAAATGGGGAAAAAACATTTTCCCCTACATGTAATGATGATAGGTTGAATATACTTAGTCCAGAAATGCTTTCCATATGGAGAGCCAATATGGATTGTCATCTTGTGCTTTCAAAAAAACTTGTTTTAAAGTACATTATAAAATATGCCATGAAGGCAAAAAATAAAATCTGAAAGTTATATTGATATGTTAACACGCATATGTAGAAATCAAGCACTGAAAGACAAAGCTCTCGCGGCATACAAAAAATTATTGTCTAATATTATTGTTGACTGTGATATAGGTGTACAAGAAACGTGTCATATGTTGCAAAAGTTCCCCCTTGTTGTTTGCAATCATGCATTTATGACACTTAATGTTGGGCAAAAAATTTTCAATCGAATTAGGACAAACCCAAACGAAAACACGTTGTAGGTGAGTTGTCTTCAATTGTACACATAAGGCAATTATCAGTGTCTTCCCCTAATTTAGTGTTATTCCAAAGGATGATTTAGAAAATTTTGATACTTTTTGTTGGAGCGAACTACTTCTTTACAAGCAATTTCATAACATTGTTGCAGACATCGATATTGATAAAGAGATAATTGTTACAAATTGGAAGGAGATAAATATACTTAAATATTATGTGTGGTGTACTGACCATGTAACTAATGAAGAGTTCAATCAAGAATAGGCTGAGGAAATAGAGAATGAAAGCAATATAGGAAATACAATACAATTGAATGAATGGGAGTTCTTATCACAACTGGGTCTTGGTACTAGTGGAAATCTTAATTCCCTTGATATGCTTGGAAGATGTGACTTTGACAATTGCAACAATTGAAATGAGCATACAATACCTCAAGCTTTAAATGAAACTATAGAGCATTTCATAAGCACAAACAAGGTGTACCAACATGATGACCAAACACTATTTGAGTTTAACGACATCCCATATACACTCTCTCCCAAACAACAGCTCGCTCTTACACTTGTTTTAGACCATTGCAACGCTGGTGCATTAAATAAACCCTTACACATGATCATACAAGGCACAACGAGAACATGGAAATCCTATCTTATTCATTGCATTAAACACTCCCTTTCTAGTTTAGTACCGCAACAACGTAGCCCACTCCTTGTTGTTGCTCCTACAGGAATTGCAGCATTCAACATACATGCCTCAACTATACATTCAGCCTTGAAGATTCCAGTCAAGGAAATGCAACCATTGAAGGGTCAATCACTTGTAGTGTTTCAAAAAAACATGAGACACATAAAATACCTCCTAATTGATGAGATGAGCTTTATAGGCCCAAAATTACTCTTGAAAATTGATACTAGGCTACATGAGCCTTTCCCCCACCAACAAAACTTGTGCTTCAGTGGAACATCTATCATTCTTGTAGGTGACTTTGCACAACTACTCCCTATTATGGACAAACCTATCTATGCCTCCCACACTAATGCGAAAGCCCTATGGGAACAATTCACTATTATTGTCACACTAGAAAAAAATATTCTGACAACATGGGGACACTCAAGCTCAATTTGACTTATGAGAAACTCTACAAAACATTCATAATGTAGAACCAAATGAACAAGATTGGGAGCTACTAATGAATCACACAAACACAATGCTATCAAACAATGAAAAAAAATCTTTTGACCAAGAAATGCACCTATTTTCGACCAATGACTTAGTTAGGGCACACAACAAAAAAATGCTACAATTGTTAAATCTTCCTATTGCACTTAGTATAGCAATAAAAACAAACACAAAATCAAACATCAAAAATGATGCTAACCACCCCATGAACTCGTGCTATGTAGAGGCCAACACATCATGCTAAATACAAACTTATGGATTCAGGCAGGCCTTTTCAATGGTTCTCTTGGAGAGTTCTTAGATATTGTATACACAAAAATCTCTAAACCACCAAATTTACCATTGTATGTAGTAGTAAAATTTGATACTTAAAATGGACCACCTTGGAATGTATATGCTCCAACAACTATTCCAATAGCACTTATATCTCTAGGTGCTCACTGACAGTTACCACTACGCATGGCATGGGCAATTACAATACATAAATCCCAAGGATTAACAATCGAAAGAGCAACAATCGATATAGGTAAAAAAGAAAGACGGGGCTTGACTTTTATAGCTATATCATGAGTTAAATTGATACACGGACTTAGGATAGATCCACCATTTTCCTTCGATCGATACTCAAGAATGAAGAATAATCCATACACAATTATCAGGAAAAAATAAGAGCTCTGACTACATCTTGCCACAACCCCTATTTTCAACAAGTAATTTATAATTCGATAATACTATTTTGATTCATTCAGTTTTTAATTTAGTTGAATGATTATATAGTTCATATTTGAATGTTTAATTAAATTAATTAGTAGTGAAATAAAAGTGCAATGAAACAAAAGGAATCTATTATAATTTAATTATAGATTTTATTTTTGCAAATAATGGTAATACTCTATTATTTACAATAATTATTTTGTTTGCTATTGAATGATATTTCCTTAATTATTTATTTGAAATAAATATTTAAATTGCAATTAAAATGGTATTCTTTATCATTTACAGAGGATAAATATGTTGCAGAAAAAAATTCTTATTTTTATTTATTTTCAAGATTCGGTTACTAGAAAACTTGGGGGAAATATTTAAAAAGGGGAAATCTATAACGAAAAGGCAACTAGATTTTCTTGATTTCTTCAGTTCTACGTGTCACAATCTCCATCATTTTTCCATACTTGTTTCTTTTCATTTCTTCTGATTTAGTTGCAACTACGATCTTTCCTTTCACTTCTCAATTATCTTAACAATGTAGATGGGTTGTTTGAGTATTGCCCATAATACTTGTGACTCCATAACATTGTTACAACACAATAACAATAATAAGTTGAACAAGAAGATGGAAACAAGTGGGTCTCAATTCTATTCAAGGTATTACAATGTCATTATTGTCAAGAATGAACCAACTGTCACCTCTATAGTGGAGCCTCTGCAACATCATACCTCTCAACCTCTTAGGATATTTGTAAGATTTTTTTTTTATTATTTTTATTTTTAATTTAACACTTTTGTGTTTGATTCCATTTTTAAATTAGAGGGAAGATTGACTTACAAAGGTAGATTTTATGTTGTTTCTTTAAAGCTAGACTAAACATTACAAGACTTTTAGGTAACTCTCATACCTGAAATTACCCATTTCATTTCAGAAAACAGTTAAGTGGCTCCTATAGCATGCAATCATGTGAACTATCTTTTTTTTAGCATTCCTTTCAATTGGTAGCTAAATTCGGTGTAAGTTGTAGTTAAATAATATTTATTCAAGCTCTTGTGCATACATATATTTATATATAAGTAAATGGTTTCTATGTTTAGTTGGGGAGGTCGTTGCCTTATTCTGGGACTGGTTTATGTTGGATTGATCCACAAGTCTCCTAGCCTAATTGGCTTTGTTTTTTAACGCTAAAGTTTCTCCTGAGTCACTAGTGTAGCTCTCTTTGCCTTTTCATACTCTTTCATTGCTCCAGATCCTCTATGGGATTTAATCATTTGTACCACATGGTTGATGTGCTTTGAATCCTTGGATCTAAAGGGAAATTTCCTTAACATTAATACTACTAGGGAGTTTCAATGTTGGCCTATAATTGGCATTAAAGTTGATACCTGGAACATCAAAAATTATCCTTATATAAGAATTCCCTCCATCTTGATGGTGGATACATGAAATGGAACCATGATGCCATATATGGGTACCAGAACAACATCATTTTTGTATCAATCTGAATCATGAGCTCTCTGGAAACTGGGATATCATCCTCATTTTTTTTAGGAAACCATCTCATGTGCATACTCCATCTGTGGAAGCCTCATACTCTTTCCTTCAACCAACATAGTCGCCTATATTATGTTTTTATGTATATAATAGAATTCTTTGCGGATGTTATTTGTATGATGCTTTTATTTGAAAACCTAAATTGATTGTTTATGTCTTTTTTTTTGGGCATTTGTTGCCATAAAAGTACAAATTGCTTGCTCATCTATTACAAACCCTAATTTTTCCATTTCACGAAGTTTATTTGGTGTGTGTTGTGGCTTTTCTGGAGCTTTTGCTTTTTTGGAGTTGAGTTGCACAAACGCTTAAGGTTTCAAATCTTAAATATTATATTGAGCCTTTAATCCTTGATATATTCAAATAGTGAGAATTGATATAAGAGAATGGTGGGCATTGATATGAGAGAACAACAAGTTTTAAAACCCTGAGTATGTTTGAAGAGTGAGCTTCCAAACTCTAAATATGTGTGAAAAGTGAGCTTCAAATTCTAGATTTGTCCCTTTTAGAAAATGGATTTTGCTTATAGTAGATATTTTGAGTGCCATTTACTTCATCCTCTGCAAGATGAAGGACAACTTGCCTCTTATTACTTCCACCTCCTTGTAGCATCTTCAATGCAAGACCTACCAATGCAACAGAGTCTAATTTCAAAAGAAGTTCCTGTATAATTGATAACTCGACATAAAGTATGCAGTCTTCCAGGGTAATTACATTATATTTCAATGATATAACTAATAGGTGTTCTTCCATGGACACCAATATATGTATATTATGACAATTTTTCCAATACCTTTCTTTATTATTATTATTTTCCAAATTCCTTAGTAGAGGACTATTTTGAGTTCTTATTGGTCTTGTACATTATCTATTTCTATCTCTATATGATTTCAAAGCCTTCTAATTTTAGTGGATGTATGCATAGAGAAGGCTTGCGATTTTATCAATTCAATGCATGTAATAAGGATTTCATGATAAACATATTACTTAAAATTGTTGATGTTGTTTTTATGTTAAATTCGGATTTTATAAGAATGTATACTCATATATTTTCAATAGCTTATATATGTATTCTCATACGTACATGAGTTATACCTTCTTAACTCTTTTATAGTTTTATTCTCTTATTGTTGAGCCCTTTATGAATCAATGAGTTTAGAAGTAAACACTTTGGTTATAATTGCATAGGTATGTGTGCATTTTAGTAGTGCTAGGATTACTTTCATAAAGCTTTATGTGATTGGCTTATGATTTTCAGTATACTTGTGTGATATTTGAGAGGTCATTGGAAGTAGAATTATCTTATTTGCAAATACTTGGGCGTGAATCATTATAATGTTGGCATTACCTTAATTTCATATGCAAGGATGATGCATTGGTGAAACTTGAAAATGTTGCTTGTAGACTTATGTGACTTGTAAAAGGACTTCAATAAGTTCCTTGTTAAGTGTGATAATTATGATATCCATAAATGTGAAATGAATGGTCATGTCAGTGAGACAATATGATCATTGCCCATGAGGCATCTTGTAACCATTGAGATTTTATAGCCAGTAAGGCTCTGCCCGTGAGGCATTTCATTACGCCAATGAGGCATTTTTATGAGTGGTTTTTCGTCCCTACGAGGGTTTTCCACTCATTAAATTATTGTGTTATGGTTCTTTTGTGGATGTGTTGATGATCTCGCTATTTCTTTAAATTGCATTACAATAGTTGAATTTACATGTATTGCTGAGATGATAATTCTTGTGTAAACCTACATGGCTTAATCTAGTGAAGGCACGACCTTGTTTTAATATATTTTGATTCATTGATGTATGTTATTCCATTTGAATATAGTGATAAAAGTAATTAAATTGTTTTTCTTATTTCGCACCTTTTTATAATTATTTTATTTTATTAAATTATTTTGGAAACTAAAGGATATAATTAGTAAATGTGTTTTTCTAGTCCTTACACATCTTCTCTTGTTATGATGAGTACAAGTACACATACATAAACACACCACTCTCTCAATAAACTATTTTTGTTTAATTTTCTCCTTACCATATTCATATAATACATATTATTGTTTCTATATTTACACCACATTTGCAATCACTTGCCAGTGGACATTCCACATTCGTAAACTCCTACAACGGTTGCTTCAATCTAGCTATTGATATTTTTTCCACCCAAAACAAAATCTTTCACCCTTTTTTCAAGTTTTACAGTTTGCATAAAGCCATCTTTGCATTAACGAATTGGGTTGCCTAACCTGTTCTTTGATTGTGTAGGATAGTATAACAAAAACAACACAACAATTATATGTCGGATCATCCAATGCCAACAAATGGAATCACCAAATACAAAAAATCAACATAGTCAAAATAGATGCAGAAGTTTCATTCATTTTTCAATATCTAAGTATGTAATACAAACACACTATAAATTCCCCATAGCACAATTAAAGTTCCTACAAATATTGCTTTATTTAGTATTAGGTTGTATATAAATTGATTCAATTATTTTAATTTTCTTTGGAAATAGCTTCTTATGAGTATATACAACATTGTGATCTCCATAGTAAAAATGGCAAGGACAAATATTGCATTTACCAACAACTAACTTTCTACTGCAATGATTGTCCTTCAAGTGGACCTCTTTGCAAAGAATGTGTTTCTACAACTCATCCATCACACCCTACTTTACAAGTCATGAAGACGTCCAGACGTGATTCAATCAAAAAAGATGTCATTAAACCTCATAAAGTTCATGCTCACCAAATTCGCTCCTTACATTTGGAAGAAAGACATAGTAATTTTTTCTTATAAATAATTATTCTTCACACCATCATGCTCATCCTCATCCTCCTTTGCTTCATCTTCCTCTAATGTATGTTGCACAGTGTGTGAAAGAAAATTTCATGAGAAAAAGAATGAAAGATATGGTTATACAGCGATTAACTTTTAGTAATGTCTATTTTTTTCTATGAGATTAAAGCTTTGTTTGTTGTGGTACTGGTGTCTAGCTATATCTCCAAATATGTATTACAATTTTTTTGTAAAAATATACAAATAATATTGTACAAGTTTTAAACTGCACTTCACTCCCATGCTTACTTCTCTATATTTCTCTGGTGCAAGTGCTAGTATATATATATATATATATATATATATATATATTATCTACAAATTTGGACACTTATATTGGTCCAAATTTATCTCACTTCATCTAAACATCCCCTTATTCATGTTAATTAGGTAATATTGCTATTATCTAATTAATACCCTTAATTCATCTAAATCTTTAAGGTATTTAGTTAACAATTAAAAATACCTTGCTCTTTAATCCCCCTTTCATCAAATGAATTAAATAAATATGAAATTTATTTTAATTCCTCACATGTCACATCCTTCTCTTAATCTTAATCAACCTCTTAATCTCATCATTAGAAATGTGCACATGCCTAATCCTTGATTAGGATGTTTCACATTCTCCAACTTTTGCAAGTTGGCTTCTAATCCTCATTAACCTCTAATTGTCTTTTAATCACTAATCAACTAATCCAATCAGCATCTTAGTCAACTCTCCCCATCCCCCAAGGAATTTTTAATTCTTTTTTATTCATCAAAGACTCCTCTCTTCCCCATGAAAATTTTTTAATTCACATTTATTCCTCTAAGGAATCTTCTCTTCCCCATGGAAGTTCTAAAACCCTTTGATTTGTCACATCACTCGCATGTGCCAAAGTCTTCTAGAATCTTTGACATGTCACATTAGTCGCATGTGGGAAAGTACTTACCCTGTCTTATCCAAGGTACTTCTCACCTCTCTTTTTGAACCTTGTCTTATCCACAAGATATCCCCAATCATTGTGAATTTAAAATTCACTTTTTATTCTCCCTAAGCTTTCCTCTTTCCCATGTGATCATTGAGAGGTCACATCAATCACATGTCAAGGTACTTACAAGTACCTTCCTATCACATGTCATCTTCCACCTCATGTGTCCTTGTGACACTTCATCTACCACATGGCAAGATGTGAGGGCTTGTGAGTCCTCAACTCACCATAACCCTCCATCTTGGCCATGGTGGCTCAATCCTGACCATTGAATTCTCTAAAGAATTCAACTTCTTCTATAAATACTCCCCTCTTCTCATGCATTTTAATAACTTAGTCATTTTGCACCTTTATGCTCTTGAATTTGTAAGCCATCTTCAAGCCATCCTCTTACATTGTAGCACTTGTATTAGCTCATATTATCATCCTCATTGCATCCACATTGTTCATTTTGCACTCATCTTCACTACAAAACCATCCAAGGAGCATATATCTTCAACAACATCAAGGGCCAACCAAGGAGTCAGCACAAAAGGTATAATCATTGTCTTTTTTATCTTTCTTCTGTGTTTTCTTCCTTAGGCTAATCATTTGAGGTGATCTTGTGTTTTTTGTTTTTTGCATTCTAATTTAGTTAGTTTGTACACTAAGATTAGGATAAAAACACTAGGCTCACATTTATAGCACGCCCGGTGAGACCCACAAATGGGTTCCATCTTTTTACGTTTCTTGTTGTTTAAGTTGTTTGCAAGTTCAAGTTGCAGAGAGGCGAACCTGCCCTTGCAGAGGGGCAAACCTACCCTTGCAGAGGGGTGAACTTGTCCTGGAGGGGTGAACCTACCCCTACAAAAGGGTGAACCTGCCGAAGAACTTAGCTTTCTATAGATTTTGTTTTCTGACTAATTGTTGCAGAGGGGCCAACTTGCCCCTGCAGGAGGGTGAACTTGCCCACAAAACTAAGTCTTTTTTTTGTCTGTTTGCTAACTGTTTGCTGCAGAAGGGCGAACTTGCCCTGGAGGGCCGAACCTGCCCCTGCAGATTGGCGAACCTACCCTGGAGGGGAAAACCTACCCCTGCAAATTAGCGAACCTACCCTGGAGGGGCAAACTTGCCCCTACAAATTGGCGAGCCTGCCCTAAACAGAGCACTTTGGGAGGTAAAACAATCATTTTAGCTTCATTTTTTTGTCATTTTCATATTCTAACCCCCTAACATTATCTGTTTGTGGGTGGATTTGTGCTTTTTTCTAACGTTTATGCAGCTTATTTCATGATTGACAAAGAGCACAGGACAAAATAGCTAACATTTTATTGCAGGGCAATCCATTTATTTAGTTATTTAATGTTTTCCTTCTTGTTTTTGTTGATTAATCTAGGCACGTAGTTTAACAAGGGGGAGAAAAAATTATTGTTTGTTGTGTTTGCAACTCTTTTGTTTCACCCAAGGGGGCATTATTTTTTTCACGCTTTCCCCTTGCACTTCGTGTGAGCCTAGGGAGTAGTTGAAAACGATTAGTGCCTTCTTTCTAGCAGGACCTAATGGGGATTTCATCACCCCAAAGGACGATCCCAACCATGTGTATCGACGGGGTATACAAAGGGGGAGAGTGAAATTTGTACCTCAATCTAGTCACGTCGTGTTTGGAAAAGCGTCAAAGCTAGGGTGATACCTAGATAGAGGTGAAGAGTTGGTCTGAGCCTTTTAGTATCTCACTGGAGTTTTTGACTCACGCTTGTGACGGGCTGGTGTTCACAGTTGTGCCTCACCTACCGAGAGTATATCGAGGACTCCCTAGAAGCCTTATGCATCTTAGATTAAGGACCGTGTTGGGCATACCCTTAACACTAATCATAGGATTGTGATGTTTGAAGTGTCTTCTTGTGGGAAACTAGTAAACTCTTTATCAAGTCAACCTTATTGTTTGTTGTTTGTTATATTTTTAAGTCCTTGCCATAGCCGTTTCCACCTAAGTCAAGTCTGAGTTTTTTGTAGAAGGGGGAACTTTCCCTGGAGGGGCGAACCTACCCCTACAGATTGGTGAACTTTTCCTGGAGGGGCAAACCTACCCTTGTAGATTGGCAAACCTGCCCCTATAGATTGGCGAACTTGCCTTGCAGATTGGAAAACCTACCCTTGCAAATTGGTGAACCTACCCTTGTAGATTGGTGAACTTTCCTTGCAAATTGGTGAACTTTCCCTTGCAGATTGGCGAACCTTCCCCTACAGATTGGAAAACTTTCCCTGGAGGGGTGAACCTACCCCTGCAGATTGGTGAAATTTCCCTGAAGGGGCGAACCTGCCCCTGCAAATTGGAAAACTTGCCCAGGAGGGGCAAACCTTCCCTTGAAGATTGGTGAACCTAACCCCCAAACAATTATTTTCAACCTCCGTTCAATCATTCTAACCATCTGTTCACCTGTTTCGACCAGCCGTTCCCTCATTCCGAGCATTCATTTGGTCATTTTGAGCATTTGTTCCATCATTTCAAGCATCCATCCCTTGCTCTGATCATTCATCCCCTCAATCTGAGTCTTCATCCTCTTGTTTTGAGCATTTGTTTGCCTGTTCCGAGCATCCATTTGCTTGTTTTAAACATCTGTTTACCTTTTCTGAGGGGTTGTTTCCTCATTTTGACCATCCATCTTCTCATTTCAAGTAGTTGTCTCCCCTTCCTAGCATCATTCTCCTCATTTTGAGCATCCATTTCTTCATTTCTAAGCGTTCATTTTCTCGTTCTGATACCCTATTTCCCTATTCTGATACACCGTTCACCTACAGTCTGCATCTGAATCTATTTGCATTCTATCGAACCCATTCATTATATGAATCGTATTGATACATCATCCTCAAACATCTCTAGGTTATGTATCCATCATCATGTCCCCCATTCAAATCCTCTGAATTTCGTTTGAAGTGGTTATCCAAATTGACCTAGGTGTTTGACTATGATCGTCATCATCAACATCTGCTTAGGATTGTCATCCATCTTGAGTCAGTTAATCATCGTCGTCAGCCTAATCAATCCACTTTCAATCTTAAGGTGGATTTGCTGCCGCAATCATCCATCTATCCTTTGATCCAATCAATCAGCATCCTAATTCACCTAGGGTAATCTCTAAACGAGATTTAGAATCCCTCTCATAACCCTATCCAATCCATCATTTGATCTTATCAATTGTTTCATCAGTTGATCATATCCAATCTAATTCAACCACACCCTTATCCAATCATCTTAGACCCAATCAATTTGCTTCCATCTCGAGGTAGATTCAATGTCCTAATCATCCTTTGGTAATCAAATCCAATTGACAGAATCAATCCCATCCCATCATCCAATCTTCTGAATCTGAGCTTACACTAATCCCAAACTGAGCTTCAATCTGAAATCCTAATCTGAGCTTTAGTCCATCTGCATCCAAAATCTGTTGATACCATATCCATATTGATCTAATCCCACATCATGAATCCTTATGCTCCACCAATTCTACCAAAAATAGTAGTCAAGGGAAACCCTAATTACGTTGACGACGATAACAAGAGTCTTGTCGATCAGGAGGTATATGACATCGATCCCCTTGATGCCATCATTGCTAGTAAGCTTTCCCCAACCACTTTCCAAAATCCAATCCCCCCTCTGAGCTATCTCGTTACATCTTCATCTGCGTCTAATAACGCTCCTTATGCTACCTTTGACAAGGGATATCCGTTCTCTTCCTCACCTCCATCATATCCTCTCTCTACATCATCTTCTTATCCAACATCCATTTCTTCTTATCCCAATTCAGTATTCCAACAACCCTATTATAATCCCCCATCCACATCTTCCTACCTCAATCCTTCATCCACATATGCCTGCTATCTTAATCCTCCTAATCAATCTACCCATCCTAATTCTACATTTGCGCCTTTTTATCTTAATCCTGCACCCCCATCAACCTATCCTAATCCAACATCCACATCCTATTGCCCTAATACACCACCCACATACTCTTCTATTAATGTACCATCCACATCATTTTGTCCTAATCCACCGTCCATATCCTCTTCTTCTAATTCATCATTCCAATATCCCTACCTTAACCCTCCATCCAATCCTTATCCTCCATCTACTCCTAGTCTTCCATCCAATCTTGTTCCTCAATCTAATCCTAATCCACCAATCCATAGTCTTAATCCCCCACCAATCCCTAATCCTTCATCCACTCCTACCTCACCATCTAAGCCTCGAGCATGCAAATTTCTCACTCCAGAAGTTCTCTAAGGACTTATGAAAAAGAAGACATTCCCCACTCCACCACTTGAAGTCATGGAACAATGCCATCTCAATCCATCATTCACAATCACTAGTGATGATACCCTTTTCCATCCCACATCTACCATTGATGCCACTACCCCTAATACCATTCAAAATAGTGAGACCATCAAATCCAGTGAATCCATTGAGCCCCCATCTCCTACTCTGAGAACCGTCGATCCCATCACAAATTGTCAAATCTAATCCACTCCCTCTGCTCCTAGATCCACTCAATCCATTGAAGACACCCAAATCCAATCAGTTCCTTCCACTCCTAATATCACCAATATCCCTTCCCTTGAACTTCATCAATCCTCCATCCTTCCATCTCCCCTACTTGAAGAGCCCATCCAATGTGCCTCCATTATTGTGCCTCTTACACACAATGAGTTATGCCAAGAGCTTGATCCTAAGCATAACAACATGTCCCCTCCTCCACATCAAGATCCTGCCATCACATCTATTCCATCTCAAGATCATAGTCTCCCATCTGTTCCATCCCATGATCCCCTTGTCACTCAAGATTCCACCACTCCATCTCATGAGCCCTTATCTCCATCTCCATTGCATGAGCCCTTATCACTTGCTACCACAAATCCAGACCCTATCATGTCACCTAATCCCTCCCCTGATCCCTTACCAACCCCCTGTCCCAATCAAGAATTTTCTATCACCTCATCTCCATTTGATGATCCTCCACCATCTCCTAATCATACCATCCCCACACCCCTTTTATATCCTCTTGGTACTCTCACATTCTTCAATGGTGGTCTCCTTGCAGAAGAAAAACAAAGCATATATACCACCCATCATCCTCTGCCTAATAATGGACTTGCATTATTCTTCTAGAATAACCAAAATCCTATCATGGATCGAATGCTTAGGAAACATGAACTACCAAGGAAAAGGTTCAGGCCTTCATGAGAAAGGTATTTTAGAGCCCATCCAAGTCAAAGAGAATGATTACACATATGGTCTTGGTTATACTTCTCAAGACTCACAATCCAAAAATGTTGGTACAACCTCTACTCATCCTCAACGAGTCTCCTCCAAAAGCATAAGAGGCTCTTCCCATCCCTCTACCAAATCATTCGTTGCAGTCCCCCCTCCTTTATCATATCACCTCAAAACAACCATCCATATTCCTCCTTCATCTACTCCATCCATTATGGGTCCTTACATCCCTCCATCCACCATCTCCCATCCTCCATCTACTCCATCCATGTCTCCTTTAGGTCCTACATCTATTTTTGGACCCTTATATCCCAAAATAACCTCCTCCATCTTGTCCTATCCATGTCACCTATGAATAAATATTTGGCAAGCTCCCTTCGGGTATATATTTTTTGGGTTAAGTATCAGCTCGTGCATCACAAATGAGCCACTCAGCCTTTATTTTCAAACTCCGCTGCACCCTCCACATGTCTGCTCTACACTCCCTAAAATTTTTCCTTCCTTCACATTTAAAAGAGGCCCTGCTATGCTGCCACGTATCATCGCTATGCACGATTGATGACTACTTCCCTTCACTTTTAAGTAGAGCTCCGCCCACATGCCATGTGTCACCTTAGCGCAAGTTTTTGACGGAGAAAGATAAAGACTCACATGGGTTGCGCTATGCTGCCACATGTTTCTTCGATGAGTTTTGTATTTGGGCGATGGATGAAGCAAACCAAACACCGTGACTATCTGTCGTGTGTCATAATTGATTTCTCTTTACAAGGTGATGACACTTGCCTACTTGACCTCACCGAGACCACTACTATCATTTGCAGGGGATGCACCTGAGCTTGGAATGACCAAATGCTTGGTTTCAAATATTTTTCTATTGCAACGGCCTAGAGGAATACTCAATTCTGCATCATTGCCAGGGATCCTGAAATCTTTTATGTTATTGCTTGCCAAGGCGATGGGAGTTTCAACTATATATACTTCTCTCTGTTTGGAGGGAAGGGACCAGATTTTTCAAAAGAACACCAATTTTAGAAAAGACATCGGACCTTTATGATTATTTTTTCATTATTGCAAAGACTCTCAGATTGTGCCAATTGTTGGGCCTTTCTATTCTTTTATGCTATTTGATTTAGATTGTGTTGCTATTGTCTGGATATTTCATTTGAGAACTATGATTTATAGTGCCTATTATTAAGTCTTGGCGCATCGCCTTAGATTAGACTTTATTTTTATATATCTGCTTCTATTTCCCTTTCCAAACCCCCATTATAGAAGAATTCAGCTTCTTTAAAAATCTAGAGGTCACTCAGTTTAGCACAAAAGGTTCCCCATAAACTGAGTTTCCCATAAGACACTGTTACCTTGTCAATTTTTGGCATCAACAGTTTGTTCTTTTTTTGGCACGCCCAGTGGGACAGAGCTTAAATGAATTTGCGCTTTAGAGGGGTGTATGAGCCATTGGCTTGTAACTAGATCCCACACTGCAAAAAACCCCAATTTACTAGTACCGCCACTAGGAACGGTGCAAGCCGTAAACCAGTTGATAATAGTTCTGCTTCCTCAAACCTGTTCCTCTAACCATATTGCCAGGTGCCAATAGAAATTACGTGGCATGGGACACCAGAAGTCCCCTAGTAGTGCCAATAGAAATTACGTGGCATGGGACACCAGAAGTCCCCTAGTAGTGCCAATAGCACCCGCTGTCTGGGCTGCTATCTTGGTCTCAGCTATGAAAGTTATACCCAAGTTTACAAGAGATGGCTCAAGAACACTCGCAGAACATCTACAAGATGTGGCAGACGTGT
>VDFB02355459.1:23296-57556 GCA_007258455.2 Sequoia sempervirens | reverse complement strand
AACAACACTTTGCAAGAGAAAATGAGCAGGGGAGGGGGATTGCTAGCACAGAATGGACTAACATGTCATATAGCCAGCATCTAGAAATGATGAATACATCAAGAAAGGGAATTCACAAAGCAAATACGCATTTTCAATTCAATATTGAACATTAATCAAATATATGTACCAACCAGTTAAATATTGGGCTGTGTTCCTAAATGAATTGCAGGAAAATCAAATGCAGAAAGTATTGAATAACAGGATGAAAATACTAAAGAATGAGATTAGCTGCTCATCCATGATGGAATGCGCCTGCTAATCCATCAGCAGCACAAGACTGTAGGAATTTTTTGCCTCGCTATATTTCAAGACATATTGTTTAGGGTTTTCCCTCATTCTATAGTCAATGGCTAAGGAAACCCTAATTAATCCATGGCTTACTCTTAACACATGACCTAATTCCTCATTAATCGTAGATAGGCAAAACATTGCTTGAATAATAACACTCAGGCTAGGGACTAAAAGCATATACATAACAATGCTTAGGCAGACAAAATGCCAACCTCCTTAAAGAGTTTTGTCCCTAACGCTAGAAAAGACACAAACTAGTAAAAGATGTGCTGAAGATGTTAGGAACGGAACCCACTACCACCAAATGAAAAAATATAACCCCAACCAACACATCAAACAATACAACTTGACAAAACCCATAGATGAGATTAAGAGCTTTCTTTTACTTCTTGGCCACCTCACAAATTTTTTGGACATCCTCCTATGTCAACCCACATTTTAGTTCTTACTTTTCCATAAAACCTTAACTTTCCAACATTGCATCTGCCATGGACAATCCCTTCTACTTGATTTTCCAAATTTGGAATGCCCTATTTCAAGCACCTTTACCTCTTCTCCACCATACCTTCAAGCTCCAACACCAACTTTCCACAGTCATCTATAGTTGGGATTTCTGTCTGTGGTATGTCTGCTGCCACCTTCCTTTTAAGACATGATACATGAAACACATTGTATATTCTATCTTTGATCAGGAATCAGAGCATTAAGCTACTTCTTCAACCTTTGCCCAAATTCTATATGGTTCATATGACTATGGTTGGAGCTTCTGCTTCCCTTCCTCCTTCAGATTCATTTAATTGTAAGGCTACAATCATAGAAACAAGTACTTCAAATCTTTGCTCTGTCCTATGTTGGCCTTACTATTGGTTCATCCAATTTGCACACATGGCCAAATTGTTCTTCAACTATTATACCATGTCCAACATTTCTTCCAATGCCTCTATTCCTACAAGAACCTTTCAACCTTGAAGTACTAAGTCCATGGTTAATTTGGGATAGTAACCATGTGATGCCTTGAATAGAGACATCTTTATAACAGAGTTGTATGTAGTGTTATATCAATACTCAGTTACATATAACCATTCTGCCTGCTTAATCTCCTTATCGCCTGCACACATCCTCAAGTACCCTGCCAAGTATTTATTCGCTGCCTTCATTTGTCCATCTATTTGAGGATGGTATACTATCCTCATATTGAATGCCACCCCTCCCAGGCAAAATAGTTCCTATTAAATATAGCTTTGGAAGATATAATCTTGTGATCTGCTATGGGATCCCATTTCTGAATACATGTTGGAAGTAAAGCTTAGCAATCTTAGGTCCATTGAACCCTTCCTTTTTCATAGGATTGAAATGAGCATACTTGATCAGCTTATGTACACCAATAAATATTCAAACCTGCCAACAGATTTCAGTAGACTTAGATAAAGTCCATTGATACAATTTCTAACACTTCAATTTGGAATAACTTTCATTGGAGAAGACCTAGAAGTGGAGCATTCTTGACCTTTTTTCTCTAAGAGGTATCACGTTCTACTACAAATTTCAAAATAACCTCCTTCATGCTCTGCCAGAAGAAATTTGATGTGATATTTTGTAGATTTTCTGGAAACCTACATCGTGTGTGGATGGGGACTTGTGCCCATACCCAAGTGCCTTTCAAACCAAAGATGATCCATGCTTGGAATAGATATAGTCTCTGAAGAGGATGATGCCATTTTAGACTTACCACACGCTTCCCTCCCTTCTACAATTTCTTGCCTTAGTTGGAACTTCATGAGGCCACTTAAATAATCCTCAAGGAGATCTTGTCACAAAGCAGATTAACTAATGATATGGTATGAAAGACAGGTGACGCCTCTTCGCACAAGGCATCAGCCACAACATTCTCTTTCCCCCTGTTATAAAAGATCTCAAGGTCATATGCCTGCAAACTATCAATCCACTTTTGTTACTCCTTTGCAAGTATGCCTTGCATCAAAAAGAGCTTGATGCTGAAATGGTACATTTTAATAAAGAGTTTGCTTCCAAACAAAAATAGATGCCTTCTAGCCACCACATGTAGATTGGCCAAGATCTCCTTGCTATGTTGACATTCACCCCTCCCTACAATTAACCTTCCTACTGATGCCTTTAAAATTTGGGATTTTCTAAGATTGGAACACTAACAAGAGCCTACTTGAGCTTGTCAAAAAAATTGTGCCTTCATTGACACATGTAGATTGACCAAGATCTCCTTGCTATGTTGACATTGACCCCTCCCTACAATTAAGCTTCCTACTGATGCCTTTGAAATTTTGGGATTTTCAAATATTGGAACACTAACAAGAGCCTACTTGAGCTTGTCGAAAAAAAGAAATCCCTTCACTTACCAATTGAAGGAATCCCTTTTATGAGGTCAATCAAAAGGGCAAGACATGGTAGAGCTGTGTCTCACAAAACTCTATAAAACCCTGCTAAGCCTAGGAAACTGTGAAGTTCCTTAGATGACCCATGTAACATACACCTCTGATTTTTTTTTAAACTCACTGCTTGCTGATTGTGTGAATGCTGATGTGTTTTGTGTATGTTTTCAATGCGTTTCAAGATGTATAACAGCATATAAAACATTGCAAATAGAGGGGGAAACTAATAGATAACATTATCATTCATAACAGATAACATGTATAAAGAGCAATTGTTTCAGATTGAAATCAGAATATTACATTGCATTTTCAGACCTGATATATGAAGTTGCAGACCTGGTTAATGACTTATAACAGCAGCAAACAATATATAAGAGCTCCCCAAACTCCACCAAGGTATTCGCACCAAAATCCCTGGTTTCCAACCCCTTCAAACAAGCAACACCAACACTGGAAACGGACTGATTATGAGGTTTATACAACAGAAAACCCCATTCTTAAATGCCCAGAATGGTATGGCCCCTATAGAGGGCGATTTGGTTCTAAAAATCAGAACCTCACCAAATACCCCATATGATGGCTTAAAGGATGGCACCTTGGAGAGAGGAATCCAATGCACTATTGTCCAAAATGATGTGCCAATCACTTTTGAAGCTACGAACAGATATGTCCTTCAGCCACTGTAAAAATCAGAGTTTCCAGAACCTCTGATATAGCATATCAGACCTCAGGAATCACAGCAAAATGCCTAGCAAATACCACCAAAAATAACCAAACTCCAAACCAAGTTCACACCAACAAACCCAAATTAAAATACCACAAAAATCTTCATCTTTCATCACCCAAAACTCAGAAAATCAAAACTCTCTTGAAGCACTGTGTGATCCCTGAATGGAACCACTTGAATCTGGCCAGGGTGGATCTTTCACCACCAAAACCAGCTCAATATGGTGAGGGTTTTCGTCCTCAACACGCAGCTCGAGTACTCTAGAGTCATTCCAGCAACATTCTGTTAAGTTGCCAAATAGAAGATGAGCAAATGAGAGCGAAAAAACAACTTTATAAAAGGTGAGAGGGAAACTAGGGCAACTTTAGGTTTGAATACTTTTCGCTCCAATTTCCAACACCCTCCTTATGAGCTTTTTATTTTTTTATTAATTTTTAATACCTTATACCTTCCTTGGGTGTCCAACTGCTCATAAGGAAACTATTTCGCTTTTGTTGCCTTCTAAAACAATGTTAAGTTGTAACATTAGGCTTCAAAGTGTTTTTTACGATGATCACCTACCCCCTCACTTAAGTTATAAAGTTATTTTATAAAAACAATTTAAGTGACTCACAAAAAGCAAATATTAAATAATCCAACCTTAGTCTCTCGGTCTCCAATGCCACCATAGGAATAACACTGCTGAAACAATATGGGCTTGAGACCAATTTCCCAAAATAGACTTACTATAAAAAGCAACTGCTAAAAATAGTAAGCACTCACCAAACACCAACTGGCACAAAACTAAAGATCACTAAGATGCCTTGTGGCTTACTATGAATAGTAAGCACTACAAACTGGCCATTGCTATGAATCGAAAGTCCTATCAAAAACCAACATTGAGCCCAATGCTAGCCATTGAGTCCCCCAATCAACTCCAACTAGCCTACGGGAACTTTGGAATAGGCTAATGGACAATCCCCCTACTAAAGAGCGAAAAGGAGACATTACAGTCCGCCCTCCCCAAGATTGCTTGCCCTCAAGCAATCACAATTCAGGATGCTATAATATCTGCTCACTTTCCCAAGTAGCATCCCCCACTGGCAAATTCTTCCACTTAACCAAATACTCCTTAATCACCCTCCTCCACAATGTACACTCCTTGACCTCCAATATAGCATCTAGAATCAAAATCAACTTGCCTTCCTCATCCAAAGGAGGCAACTCTATAGAAGGACCCACATTCTGACCAAGTGCCTACTTAAGGCGAGAAACATGAAAGACATTATGCACCTTGCTACTCTCTGGTAGCTCCAAATCATAGGCCACCTCTCCAATCCTCCTGGTGACTCTAAAGGGACCATAAAAACGAAGCTTAATCTTTTCTAACCCACTCTTCTTGAGAGTGGACTACCTGTAGGGCTGCAACCATAGTTGAAAAACTCTCCAAGTAATCAGCGTGTTTTAAAAAACTCTCGAAAAAAATTTTATGGCTGGTTTTTCCCACATTTACTCTCCAAAATTCCTCACCGAATAAAGGAAAAAAACTTGCCAAGTTTTTAGCAAGTTTTCACCAAAAACTTGATGAGTCCACAAAAAAACTCGCCTGTCCAAAAAAAGGTCTCCCACGGCTGCTAAAAAGGCATTTTCATTTCATTTAATTTTCTAGGTACTCTCCAAGTCCAAGTTTCCAAGTTTGCCTACAAGTCTTCATCTATAACATCATCTAGTTCTACCTCCACCTAGTTTTCACTAGACATGGGAAGAGGAAGATATAAATTTGTAAAATATATTAATGTAGTATTTACTTTCAGTTTTACAAAAAACAATTTTCTATTTTCATTTTGTTTCAGATTATTAGTATCAACGCATTCCACATGAGGATGCCATTTTGTACCCAATTTGCTTTCAAATCAATCAAATACAACTAGACTCAACTTGTTTCTTTTATGTACTCATTTATTGACTAATTGGATACACCTTATCATTGAGTTTTGCAAAAAAAGCATTTTTAATGAAATTTAAGCAATTTTTTAAGTTGCCAAATTTTTTGTCAAGTTTTTGTTGAGCTTTTGCTCAAGAATTTTTTCCGAGTCGTGTTTTTTGGGCTTGGCGAGTTTTTCAACTATGGTTGCAACCTCAAATATACCATGTCCCCAACCTCAAAAACTTGCTCAATGCGGTGCTGATCAGCATACAACTTTTGCTGATTTTGAGCATGCTGTATGTTCTCTCTTAGAGATCTCATGATGTCCTGACTCTCCTGAAGAAGATCTCTGGCTCTAGGCACCTTGCAATTTCCAAAAAGTAAGTCAACAGCTGGGAGCTTTGTAGCTGTATAATGCTATGAATGGAGACATCTAAATGGACATATGGAAGGTAGAGTTGTAGCAATACTCTACTAAGTGTAACCACTTAAGCCATGCCTTTTCCTGTCCTTAAACCTAGTTGCCCAGGTAACCTTCCACCCATTTGTTCACCACCTCAGTTTGCCCATCAGTTTGAGGGTGGTAACTAGTGCCTAGGGGTCAACTCTGTGCCACATAATCTAAATAATTCATGCCAAAACAAACTCATGAACTCAATGTCCTTGTCACTAATGATGGTCTTAGGTGTTCCATGAAGCCAAAACACCTCCCTAAAAAATAAATCTGCCACTTGTATTGTTGTGGACCCTGCTGACATGGAAAAAAAGTGAGAAAATTTAGTCAATCTATCCAACACCACATAAATATTGTCCTTTCCCTGCACCTTAGGAAGCCCTACGATGAAGTCCATTGATATACTTTCCCATTTTTTAGTAGGAATGGGAAGGGGCTGCAATAAACCAGCAGGATAAGTATGCTCATTTTTGTTCTATTGGCATACTTGGCACTCAGGACATACTTAAGAATGTCATCCTTCATCCCTTTCAATGAGAATCTCTCACGAATCTGCCTATATGTCTTATAATATCCAGGATGACCAGCCATTGGAATGTCATGAAAAGCCTTAAATATGTGCACTTTCACCTTAAATTTAGAAGCTAACCATATTTTGTCCTTGTAATAAATGAGACCATCCCTTACCTAGTACTTATCATCCTATAATGACCCATCAAGAATGTTGTTGGCTAGTGCATTCTTGGCATAATCAGCCTCTATCTTATCCTTCCAATCTACTGATATGACTGAAATGGAGCTCAAATGTGGCCTTCTAGACAAGGCATCAGCCACTACATTCTTCTTTCCTTTGACATATTCAATGTCAAAGTCATACCCCTGAAATTTACTCACCCATTCTACTGCCTCTAATTAAGATCCCTCTGATTAAGGAAGTACTTAAGGCTGTTATGATCAGTTTTCACTACAAATCTGCCCCCAACAAGGTACTATATGAACTTGGCAAGAGCATGCATGATCGCCAACATCTCCTTGTCATAAATAGAGTAGGCTCTCTCACCTCCTCTCAACTTCCTACTCTCAAAGGCTATTGGATGTTTATTCTACATGAGGACAAATCCTATGCCTTCACCTGAGGCATCACACTCAAACTCAAAAGGCTCTTGGAAAAGTCAGGAATGGCTAAAATTGGGCATGAACTCATCAACTGCTTGAATCTATCAAAGGATTGCTATGTTGTTTCAAACCAAACAAATGCCACCCTTTTTGGTCAAATCAGTGAGGGGGGCAGCCAATTGCGAAAATCCTTTGACAAACCTCCTATAGAATCCACAAAGCCCAAAGAACCCCTTCAACTACGTGAGGTTTGTAGGTGCAGGCCAATCAAGAATAGCCTTGATCTTTTCAAGATCAACACTAACTCCCTTAAAACTCACACTCACACTTCGTCATACCAAACTCACACTTGCACTCCTTTGCAAACAGGGACTCACTCTCCAAGATACTCAAAACCTCATCCAAATGCCTCAAGTGCTCCTACCATGATTTGCTATATATAAGAATATCATCAAAGAATATTAAAACAAACTTACACAATTGCTGACTGAAAATTTTGTTCATGCAAGACTAAAATATGGCAAGAGCGTTAGTCAATCCGAAAGGCATAACAAGGAACTCGAAGTGACCAAAGTGGCATCTAAACGTTGTTTTCTCAATGTCCTCTCTAACTCTGATTTGATGATAACTAGACCTCAAGTCTATTTTGGGAAAATAGACTACTCCATGTAGCTCATCAATGAGCTCATCAATCCGTGGGATGGGGTACCTATTTTTGATAGTCTTCTTATTAAGTTCCATGTAATCTATGCACATGCGCATAGTCCCATCCTTTTTCACTAGCACCACTGAAGAAGCAAATGGACTCTTACTCAGCCTAATATGTTCCATGTCCAAAAGCTCCTTGATTGCCTTCTCTATCTCGTCCTTTTGTCTCTTAGAGTGCCTATATAGTGTAGTGATAACAGGCTTAGTCCCCTCCTCTAACTCAATGATATGCTCTATGCCTCTATCAGGAGACCTGCCTGGAGATATACTGCAAAAAATCTTGTTTCACTTGGAAAGCAAAGCCTGTATGTCAGGTGGATAGGAACACTTCTCCTCCTCTGTAACTGTGGGCATAACTATGCACTCTGTTGTTCGCTCCACCTAATCATGTCTGAAAAGCTTTTCCATGCGCTTGAAGGAAACAACACGAGGCCCTCCATTAGATATCCCTCTCAATACAGCATTCTTACCCTCTGATTTAAACTTCAGCTCCAAAGTCTAGAAATTGAGAGTGATCTCACCTAGGGAACGTAACCACTGAATAACCCATCACTGCATCCGTGTCCCCAATGCTAACCACATAGAAGTCATCCTTGACTTCATAATTACCTAACTAAAGGCTAAGCTATGGAATCATCCTAGTACAAGTAATGGTGAAACCATCTACAACCATCACTCTAAAACCATCAACCTCCTATGTTTGGAGTCCCTTGCATGCTACAAGTCCCTCATCAATAAAATTATGTGTAGCCCCTGAATCAATCAAGGCTTCCATCCGCTGCCCCTTAAGAACTCTCTAATTCACAAAGATTCATTCTGTTGGAAACTATAAAGTTGGACAAGCTTCGCTTCTTTTGTCTCCCCTTTTTCAACCTCTTTAGGGGGCTCAAATCAGATTGCTTGTCTGAACTTTCTGATGCACTTTCCTTTGTTGAATATTACTCTATTTGATGCATTTTTCCTTTTGTGGCACACATATGATCCCTAGACCAAGGCTCTTTACATTTGAAGCATAGGCCCTTCTTCTTAAGGTCATTTAGAGTGTCTCCATCGATCCTAATGACTGATTTTTTATGCTGATTGGTGTCCTTAGTGAATGGTTTCTTATCCTTTCTATGCATCAATGGCTTGGACTGAAATTTTGTTTTAGGGACAGCCCACTCCATGCTTCTTGCTTTCTTCATTGCCTCTTGCAAGGTTGGAGGTTCAAAAGCCTTAATCCATCCCCTAAGTGGCTCCATAAGTCCCTCACTGAATAAGACCACCAATCTTCTCTCTGTAATCCCTGAAACCATCACTAATGCCTCCATAGTGCAATATTGCTTCAACTAGGCTAGCTCTCTTAAATGTATCTCAAGGTCTTTCTTATCAAACTTGTCAATGAGCTTAGTGGTAAACTCATTATACAAAGTCATAGACCTGTGACCCAAGGTAACAAAGCCATCGTACCACCACTTGTGTGCTGCCCCGTCAAGATGTAGAGTGGCAAACTTAATTGCCTTATCCTCCACCATGGGTCTAAGGGCCAAGTAATTGTCAAGCTTCTGTACCCAAGCCCTTGTTGTGCACTTATCACTCCCATCAAAGTGGGAAAGTGTTACCTTGCCAATGGCCTATTGTAAGTCTCTCTACACTGCTAATCCTCTGTGATCAACTCTACCACCATTCCTCTTCCTCTTCTAATCCAAGAACTTGTTGTAAGACAAGTTCGCCTTAATGTCTTCAGGGAGAGTGTCATATTCTGCATAACCTTCCCTTAAGTTGTCCACATAACCAAAACTAAGCCCAATACTAGCCACTAAGTCCCCTAATCATTTCCAACTAGCCTACGGGAACTTTGCAATAGGCTAATGGACAATCCCACTGCTCAAGAGCGAGAAGGGGACATTACAACCTAGGCATGGACCAATAATATATCACCTTTATTTTGGTTGGGTTAGTGCACACACCCCTTTGGCAAGAATGAAATGATCCACGTATTCTAAAAATCGCTTAGAAAATTCACACTAGGAGGCTTTGGCATACAATTTCTCTTTAGCTAAAATATAGAACACAAGACTTGAATGATTTAGATGGGATGTTACAAATTTACCATAAACAAGGATAACATGAAAAATACAAGAACAAATTTACCTTGTTCATCAATGATTGAAATCTGGTAGGGGCTAACCAGAGCTCAAAAAGCATAACCTAGAATTGATAGTGACATTAATGAGTTATGAATATTATCTTCTCCTAGTCCTATAGTCGGAGTGGTATTTGATAATATCCTGATTAGAGGTTAATTGTTGAAAAATACATCGCCCCATATAACTCATCAAGAAGATCATCAATCCTAGGCATGAAGAATCTACTTTAAAACAATAACTTAATAATTGAGTGTTTTGTAGTTGATGCAAACAATAAGAGCCATCCGTCTTCCTAGCTAGGACCACCAATGCTACATAAAGGCTCTTACTCAGACAAATGATCCTTGCATCCAATAACTCTTGAATAAGACTTTTAATCTCTGACTTCTGCAAGGGTGTGTATCAACACGGGCATACACAGGGCATACACCATCATTGGGTCTATGGTAAGATCAAGCACAATAATCATATAAGCTAGCCCGTTTGGTCATAACCACTTTGGTAGATCTTAGAACACTACCTTGTACATGCAAAGTTATTCTAAATTTTTTGTAGCTTGCCTATGTGGATCAGAAGGATCAAATTCATAGTGTACAAGTGAGCCATAAATCTGAAATCACCTTTCTGTAGAATTGTATTCATTTGGCTTGAATCAATAGTTCTTATTTTCCTCAAGCATAAGGATTTAATAGTATTACTCATGGTCCCTTTGCTTGAATGTCAAAAACCTCTCGTGGTGATTGATGGAATTAGTTCCCAGAGAATACAACCACTAAAAACCCAATACAACATGTGCTGCTCCAATATCAACAACATGAACTTATCCTTAAAGGGTATAAATAACCACTATAAGCTCAACATTGTGTACCACTCCTAGGCATTCAAGGCTCCAATGAAACATAACCCGGATGGGAAAATAATCAAAAAAGTCTATATGGAGACTCAACCTGCAAACTTGTTTCAAATCTAGAATATTAAAGGTGCTACCAGGTCAAACATGACCAAAACCTAATTATTCCTTCCAATGCAAAGGACTTGATGTCAAGATAGTCCAAACGTATCATTGTAGAATGGGATACTAACGACTCACCTGCTTCAACTAGTGGAAGAGACTGACTTTCTGGTTCACACTTGGCATCACCTAGCCAAAAGTATGTTAGTTTCTCGGGAAGTTTTAAGCTTTGAAGGACACATCTTCGGCCAAATAGAAAAAATTGGGGTTAATACATGACCCTTACTCCATGGGGTAGAATATTTATAATATGGGTTTGAGAATTGGGAATTGGAGTTGTAACAATTGGATGACTAGAGTATTTTGACGAAAAACCAATCTTCCCTTCCTGAAATATTCTACATATCTTCCTTCTTCCCAAAGCTTAAAATATTTCTCCTTATAACATGATTATGGATTTCTGATTTCCTAGCCATAGAAATAGCATCTTTACAATTTATTTTCTTAAATACCCTTACATCAATTCAAATTTCTAACCACGTGTTGGAGATGTAGATTAAAGCACTATATGTCCTAGTAGTATGGCCTTCAATTACAAAATGGCTTGTCTTAATTTTGGTATGTCCTTTAAGTCAAAGCCTCACGAAACTAGGTAAACATATCCCTAGGATTTGGGGAAGGCCATCTATCTCCCCATGTGTGGGAAAACACATTTAGTTTCTCCTCAAGGTCATAAGTTGCACTTGAATGCTAAATGAATCTTACTCAACCATGTGTTGCCCTTCACTTCTTTCCAAAGGTCATATTACAAGATATTCATCTACAAGTTACAAGAGGATTTTTGTTGGCTTCCTTTTGCCTACTCCTCCAGCTCTCTCTCTATGAAGTCAAAGTCATCCCAAGGGTTAACATCATCTTCCAACTCTGAATCCATTGACCTTTTCCAAAAAGATAACAAATCTACAACCAATCTCATTAGTGTAATGAAATAACTTGCAGAATAGAAGAATATGATGGAAAATATGTGTAAATACTAGATAATAACTGAGAATAACAAGCCACTTTGAGGTGGCAATCCTCCAAATATCTCCAATGAGAACACAATTCACAATATGACGATGAAATAAGACTCACAACCTCCTATATATACCTATTTATGCCTAGGATATCACCCAGACCGACTTAGATAACCCTATATAAGCCCTAGGCCTACCTAATTAACTAAATAACAATATAATAATGATAATATGACTTAATTAGGAGTTAAGATAGCCACAAGCCGACTATTCATAACCCGATGTACTCTAGTATTAAGGACATAGCATGCCCCCCGCTCTTCAAAGAAGCATTGTCCTCAATGCTAGGCAATTTTGGATGCTTTTGAATGAACTCCCTGTCCCCCCATGTGGCATCTTCAATTGGTAAAATCTTCCATTGGATGAGATACTGAGTGAGTATTATGGTCCTTAGCTTCCTTGTGCGTTTCTGAAGAATAAACTCTGGTTCCAATATGATTCTTCCTTCTTCATCGAGCTCCGGTAATATTGTTTGAGTAGGGAAATTATTCCCAATTACCTTCTTCAAACAAGAAACATGAAAAACTAGATGTATCATTGTTGTTGATGGCAATTCAAGCTTGTAGGCAACACTACCTATCTTTTGCATGATTTGATATGGGCCACAATATTTTAGAGACAACTTGTTATTCCTTGACTGTTGCTTTAGTGACATTTGCTTGTAAGGTTGCAATCTCAAGAAAACCCAATCCCCAAATTCAAAACTCCTTTCACTATGGTGTTAGTCCGCCTGCTGCTTCATTCGATTTTGTGCCATGGATAAATTCTCTTTAAGTTATGAAAGTACTTGTTGTTGATGAAGCATATGGTCCTCCACAGCATGAACTCTTGGTGACACCTTTAATGATGATGTGATGGAAGGAGGATGATATCCATACAATGCCATAAATGGAGACATTTTTGATGAGCTATGGAAGGAAGTGTTATACCACCATTCTGCTAGTGGTAGCCAATCTACCCATTGAGATTGTTTATCTAAAGAGATTGTTTATCTAAAGTGAAACAACGTAAATATCCTTCCAAACACTTGTGAACAACCTCTGTTTGCCCATTAGATTGAGGATGGTATGAAGAACTATGCGCCAACTGAGTGCCCAAACATTTAAATTAGTCTGTCCAAAAGTTACTAGTAAAGATAGGATCACGATCACTAACAATAACTTTAGGTATACCATGTAGCTTTTGAATATTCTCCAAAAATGCTTTTGCCACTGTACTTGCTATAAAAGGATGTGATCTTGCAATAAAATGTGCATATTTAGTTAGGCTATCCATTATTGCCACGATGTCATTCTTACCATTAGATCTTGAAAGCCCTGTGATGAAGTCCATGGAGACCTCTTCCCAACCCTGGCTAGGAATAACTAAGGGTTGAAGAGACCAAGTGTCTTAATTGTCTCCCCTTTATTTCTTTGACAAACAAAACATTTTGCCACAAATTTTTGAATATCCCCTTTTAGCCCTTCCCAAAAGAAGTCTTTCTTGACTCGATGGTCTTCAAAAATCCTGAATGACCACCCACTAGAGACTCATGCAACTCTGTGAGAATCTTTTGTTTGAGAGAGGAATTTTTGCAAAGATACAATCGCTCTTTACACCACAAAGTATCTCCCTTCAGTAAAACTTATCCAAACTACTAGGATCACTCTGTAATTGTTAAATGAGATTACTTGTGGCAACATCATTTTGCCACTTTGCTTTGGCTTCTACTACCCAATCTTCATGTAATATTGAAAGGGCACACAATAAAGCTTCATCCTTCTCATCCCTCCTTGATAGTGCATCTGCTACAACATTTTCCTTCCCTTTCTTATATAAAATCTCAAAATCATATCCCAACATCTTACTAACCCATTTTTTGTTGTTCTTCAAAAGATAATTTTTGTTCCAAAATATTTGAGCTATCATGATCTATTTTAACCTTGAAGTGTCTACCCATTAGATAAGGCCTCCAATGTTTTTACTCCATGAAGAATAGCTAGCATTTCCTTCTCATAAATAAGTTTGAGTTGATTCTTACCCTTTAATTGACAACTCTCAAAAGCAATGGGCTAACCCTCCTGCATGAGAACTACACCTATACCATTTCTTGAAGCATCACATTCCACAATAAAATCCTTTGTGAAATCAAGAGTGGCAAGCACTGGAGTTGTACACATAGCTCCTTTAACATTTCAAATGTTGAATTAGCTAATACATTCCAATGAAAAGAATCCTTCTTCAATAAAGCTATGAGGGGTGCTGCTATACGACCATAATTCTTCACAAATCTTCTATAGTATCCAGTCAATCCCAAGAAACCCTCAATTTCTTAATGGTTTTGGGAATAGGCCATTACATGATAGCCTTAATTTTGTTAGGATTCACCTTTATTCCATGTGAAACTATGTGTCCCAAGTACTCCACCTCATTGAGACCAAAAGCGCACTTGGATGGCTTAGCATAGAGTTTATGATCTTCGAGAACTTGTAATACTTGATCTACATGTTGCAAGTGTTCTTCCCATATCTTGCTATAAATCAATATATCATCAAAGAACACTAATACAAACTTCCTCAAGAGTTTCTTAAAGATGGAATTCATCAAACTTTGAAATGTAGATGGTGCATTGGTAAGACCAAATGGCATCACCAAAAACTCATAATGACCCTCATGAGTCCTAAATGTTGTCTTACAAATATCTTCCTTAATTCAAATTTGGTGATAACCGATCTAACTTTGTAAAATGCATAGCTCCATTCAATTCATCTAGCAAATCATCAATGACTGAATAGGAAACTTATCTTTGATGGTGTACATGTTGAGCACTCTATAGTCCAGACACATGCACCAAGTTTCATCCTTCTTCCACACCATCACCATGGGCAGGAGTAAGCACTTTGGCTATGCTAATAATTCTTGCCTCTAACATCTCCTCAACAATCTTTTCTATCTCACTTTTTGTATCCTATAAGGCCTGATGTTGGGTAGTTGACTCCTTGGAACTAGTTGTATGACATAATCATGATCCCTCTTAGGAGGAAGTCCTTTAGGCATATCTCCAAAAACCATTGAGTGACACTCAATTATTGCTTGTAAATCTGGATGGGTGGGAGAATTAGATTGAGATACTTCTAATGAACATAATTGGGCCACAAACCCATCAACTCCTTTCTTAAGCAACCTTTTCATTTGATGAGAGCTTACCATTTGTGGGGACTTTTCCTTCAACCCTCTTAGCTCTATTGTCTTTCCTTCTAATTGGAATCTCATGAATTATTCTTGGAAGTTCATCTCAATAGTTCCCAAAGTAGTAAGCCATTGTACTCCCAAAACCATATTTGTTGCACCCATGGAGATAGCATACATTGGGGTATCAAGAAGATAATCTCCCATGGATAATTTAATGCTATGGCACTTTCCAAAACAACTAACAGTACCACCATCTGCAATCAAGACCTGAAACTCTAGAGCTAGATATATAAAACAATTTAGACTAGTAGCCAACCTTTTGTTGATGAAATTATGAGTACTACTTGAGTCGATCAACACGGTTACTTTCTACTTTTTTAAGAAACTCACTACCTTGAGAGTTTGTGGGGTGCTAAAACCGGAGAGTGCATGACAAGAAATGATTGGTTGGGGATCATGTGATTCATCATCGAACTCCCTATCATCCTCTAATATTGGTTCTTCCTCTTCTTCCTCACTCGAACCTTCAATATAGAACAATTTTTTTTCACTACATCTATGCCCTCCACTATATTTGGAGTCACAATTGAAACATAACCCTTTTGCTCTCTTCTCCTCAATTTAAAGTGGAGTCAACCTAGTAGATTGTGGTAGTGAATATATAGGAGATCTCCTTTAGTTGACATTTACATTTCCTTGTCGGCTACTAGCCAAAAACTTCTTGTCAACTTGTCTTGCCATTAATATTGCTTTTGATAAGGATTGTGGTTGAAACAACTGCACTTCATATTTTATGTGATCCTTTAAATCACCTAGAAATAGTTCCTTCAAATTTTCTTTTGTCACATTTGCGACTCTTAGAAATTGTTGAATATAATCCTTGACCATGCCTGTTTGCTTTAATTTAGTGAGTTGGCACAAGTAGCTATCCATAAAGTTATCTCCATAATGAGTAGCTACAATGTCACCATTTTGGAGGTAGTTTGATTTAATTAATTTAATTAATTGAGTTGTCCAAAATAATGAATATTTTATGAGGATGACTAATTAATTATTTTAATTAAATTTTTAAGTGGTATTAAATTAATTATTTATAAAGTTATCAAATAAATAAATATTAAAAGGTAACTTTATATTTAATTAATTTAATAAAGTGACTTGAATAAAATAATATATTATAAAGTCACTTAATAAAAAAATATATATATATTCTAGAAGCTTCTCAAGGAATTGGAGAAAAAGAATAAATAGACATTGAGGGCTCATGTCCAGGCAGATAGATTTGATGTTGTTGTTATTGATTGTCAATTCATCTTGTGGAGCCTAGGGTTTCTACAAATTGCTTCTTATCATAGGAAACAAAAACTTCCTATTGATAGCAATTTTGAGGGTGTGAAATATCATCTGAATTATTGCAGCTGTGGGAGAGGTTACTTCAAATTTCTCATTTGCACAAAAATTGTGGCCTAAGGCCAATGTTGTCTATTTCAGTTAAGGAACTTTGGAGTGATATTTTATTGGAGTCTTCATCAGCTTGAATTAGTATTTGCATATTCAGATTTTTACATCAGTCATACTCAGATTTCACATCAGCCATCAACTTCAAGCATGGAGGCCTACACTTGCATCAATTTCACTCTTTGATAAAGTCGCTTACTTATTGGAGACATTTTGATATTGAAAGTCTTCATCATTTGGCATTCTAGGAGGACGAATTGCATCAGGAGGAATCTGATTGTTATATCAGATATTTCAGTCAACATAAACCTACATAGAGAAGCCACGATTTTGCATAAAACAACATCCTTTGGCATCGATTCTCACTTGGATTTGCAGCATTTCATTGCTGGGAGGGTGGAGATGAAATAGAATGAAATTTGAGAAGGATTTGAGGCCATAATTCAAAGCTTCAATGGTCTGATCACTAGCAGCAGAGGCGGCTAAGGACCAAGGGCGATTTCATCATGGAGCTGCCAATAAAATCTAAATAAATTCCTGTAGCATTGCTAAAGGATGGGAAGGCCAGGCACTGCTCCTCTTGAGGCAAATTCACCAAGCATAAGGAGAATCAAATGAATTTGTTCAAGCAGCCTCCATTTCCAAGTTCTCATGTTGATGATTGTATTGCATTAGATTTAAGTTTCATGTTAATCTTCAATGTTGACTTAACCAGCATTCATTGGCATTGTAATTTGAAGTAGTTGCATCATCATTTCAATCATCTAGGTTTGCTGCTGTAGGTGTCTTCAGAAATTCAGACGTGGCATTGTTTGCATTTCTTTGTAAGCCAAGAGTATTGGCTAGTGCACCAGCATTGTAGTGGAAAGAACATTTGAATAAAGGAGTCTTAAGTTGCATACAATCTATTTGTTGTAATGTCAATCTTTGAAGCATTCTTTTCCAGCAAATGAGTTTGTATACCAACTGTTTGTTTAAATGCCAGTTGGCTGTAGATGTTTAGTTTGCATATAAAAGTCCATATATGAGCATTGTCGATGATGAACATAAGCCATTGATGCATCTAGATGATAATTTATGCATTGAAGTGTGATTCTCAATCGTTGGAAGCATTCTATAATCATTTTTAAGAGAATATATCAGAATGATAACTCAGACCAGCAAGCTGGGAGTTTGTTTGTGAATTGTTTGACAAAATTCTTTGAGCCTTCAATCAGCATTTGGAGGTCAGATTTGAGAAGGGTCATTACAGTAGCAAGTTCCTCTTGAAAAATTGACCATGTGACCACACAACCCTTCTTTCTCTTCTCATCACATAACAAACAATACCAAATAAATTGATCTAGTTCTAGGTATAATGATGCCATAGCCACCTTTTGTTGACTAGGAACATGATGAATATCAAAAAAACTGCTCCATTGGGCATAGCCAATTGGTTGGATCCTTGCCATCAAACTTTCTCATATCCAACTTGGGTATGAACTGCCTTGGCATATGATTATTAAAGGAAGGATCCTTCTTGAAATCAAAGTCGAGTCCAAGGAATTCATGTCCAACAAAAACATTATCTTCCTACTTTTAGTAGGTGAATCTTCACCCTTACACTTCATACCCTGAATAAGTAATTTCAATTACCTCATTTCTTCAATCACCTTCTTCTTAAAGGAAGGATCCTTCTTGAAATCAAAGTCGAGTCCAAGGAATTCATGTCCAACAAAAACATTATCTTCCACCTTAGTAGGTGAATCTTCAACCTTACACTTCACACCCTGAATAAGTAATTTCAATTACCTCATTTCTTCAATCATCTTCTTCTCTAATGATCAAATATCACCCTTGACTTTGTTTATTTCATCCTAAGGGTTTAAATCCTCAATTTCTACCTCATCATTCTCTGAAGATTTCCCCGGTGTGATTACATTTTTTTGCCTCTTGTTGCAAGCACCATCATAATGGTAGAAAATAATTTTCCAATAAATCACACAAATAAATTCAAAATAATCTGAAAATTTTACTGTAACTTACCAAGGCCTAAGTCGCACTTCAATAGAAAAATCTCCCAAAAATTAGTTGATTTGCAGCCTTGAGAGCGAATTTGTTGGAAACCCTAATTTCCCAATAAATCACTTATTTTTGCTTCAAATTCTCTGAAATTTGGACTGTAGTCTCCTCTACCAGTTCTTCAAAAACCCAGGAAAAATCAGGAACCAATTCTGCAAGATTTATGAGATATGGACTTTCCAAATAAATTGGGCAGAAACCCTAATTCTGCAATAAATCTCTCAATTCTGTTCCAATTCCTCTAAAATCTGGATTGTAGCTTCTTGAATATGTCCTTCAAAACCCCTTTAAAAATCAAACAAAAATTCACCAAGATCTGGGAGATATAGGTTTCACAAAATGAACTCCAAAATTGAAAAAAATGCCTTGTCCTAACAGTGCCAAGATCATTCTTTGATACCACTTGTAATGAAATAACTTGCACGAAAGAAGAATATGATAGAAAATATGTTGCAAATACTTGATAATAACTGAGAATAACAAGCCACTTCGAGAGGGCAAACCTCCAAATATCTCCAATGAGAACATAATTCACAATATGATGATGAAATAAGACTCACATCCTCCTATATATACCTATTTATGCCTAGGATATCACCCAGGCCAACTTAGATAACCCTCTATAAGCCCTAGGCTGACCTAATTAACTAAATAACAATATAATAATGATAATATGAATTAATTAGAAGTGAAGATAGCCACAAGCCGACTATTCATAACCCGATGTACTCTAATATTAAGGGCATAGCACTTAGCTCTTGTTTTGTCACAAACTCTGAGCTATTTCTTCAATAAACCTCCCTTAGCATTTTTAGAGAAGGCAGCTACAGGAATCAACTATTGTAATACCACTTGTTCTTTTCCTGAATAAATCATCAGAAAACAAAGGCAAAAGGTATTAAATGACAGAATACAAAAGAATGCTCGCATGTGATGAAATGCATCTGCAAATCTGACTATAACTCAATAGTACTAAAACAATAGCAGCTCCTTATATTTGCATTAACAAAATAAGGTTGAAAAAATATGTCATTGAGGGTTTCCCTCACTATTTACCAATAGGGAAGAAAATACTAACCAATGACACTCCTATCACATGACCTCGGTCTTCATCAATCATAGATAGACAAAGCATTACTTAAATAATGACACTAAGCCTAAGAACTACAACTAAGGGCTAAAAAGATATGTATAATATGTTGTCCTAAGGTATATGGCATGCTGTTTTAAAAAAATTGCAAATCTGGAACTTTAGCCAGTCACCAGCCAGTTCAAATGTAAATTCTTCAATTCAAAAAAAAAAAATTGTGCTCTTAATAGTCTTGTCATCCAGCTAAACAA
The DNA here is from genome assembly GCA_007258455.2 of Sequoia sempervirens. NCBI lineage: Eukaryota > Viridiplantae > Streptophyta > Pinopsida > Cupressales > Cupressaceae > Sequoia > Sequoia sempervirens. The sequence continues at coordinate 37,719 of VDFB02355459.1, read as the reverse complement.
TGCAAAACCAATCAAATTCTTTATTTCACTTAGTTGGCATGTTATGTAGAATGGCATTCGTCATTCAAAAGTAACCTTATGTCATGACCCATTTTGTTATCTCGTGTTGCTCGAAAATGTTGTACTTGTTTACAGCAAAGGCTATAACCCAATGTCACCAATGCAGAACTAGAATTATACTGAATTATGCTACAGCTGAACTCATATCAGCACTCTTGGGTGAGCATAATCTAAAATACTCTCTAGCTCAGGTTTGTTCAACCTACAATGAAAACAACCTATTAGATGCTTGGATATGATCCACTTCAATACTCAGTATCAGTACCTTGTGTATCTAATAGCAATTTAGTGGGGCCCCACTCATTAATTTAATTCAAATTATGTATTAATATTCGATACTGACAATAAATAGATCAATGAGACCCAGAAAGATTTACCATGCTAATTAGAGCCAATATACAAAATAGACTTCAAGAAAACAGAAAACCAATAAAAAAGATGCAAGTAGAACGTAGATTAGGAATTGTAGAAGGTTGCAAATGGCAGTTACTTAAATTATTTATTCTTCTCGTTCAGCTATGTTTATTGTAAGAAATTCTGAAGGAAAAAATTGCTAAAGCAAAACCTATTAAATATAAATAAAATCTTAGGAGTTTGAGTATGATCATAGGGAAAAGCCACAAAAGACCTAAATGGAAGCTATTAAATATAAATAAATACTAAGCTATCAAATGTTAGAGTAGGATATGTTCTTGGGAAATAGCTTATGTGCACAAGTCTATGAAGACAATGACTTGGCCAGGGCTGCAGCCTGCAACCATACTGCATCTAGAGACTTTTGTGGCCTGTGTTTTCATAGATAACTGCTCATGAAAGTTCTCTCTTACATATGTTGCTTGGAAATGATATATACTACTACACTTCTGATATTTTCAAAATCTCCAAGTAAATAAATTGTTCATAGCAGAAAACATTTGTGTGATTCTTTTGACATAAGAGAAAAAAAGATTATTACAAGCACTCACAACTTATGACATTTTGTTTTTACAGTTCAGTTTCAATATTTCTTATTATACACAAGCTTTCTGTCCAGGGATTTATAACAATTATAGTGGGTTTCAGTTAGGATCCTAATAATTTTGCAATCAGTACCCTATCCAGGAACTCAGGTGCCAAGAAAATACACAATTTTTAATTTTAAGGTCATTGATACTGCATACTCTAGTACTTGGAAATAATATTTACAGCACTACAATTCTGATCTTTATAAAATCTCCAAGAAAATAAATTGTTCATAGCAGAAAACATTTTTGTGATTCTTTTGACATAAGAAAAAAATATTGTTACAAGCACTCACAACTTATGCTTTTTTTTGTTTTTACAGTTCAGTTTCAATATTTCTTATTATACACAAACTTTCTGTCCAGTGATTTATACCAATTACAGTGGGTTTCAGTTAGGATCTTACTAATTTTGCAGTTTGTACCCTGTCTAGGAACTTAGGTGCCAAGAAACTGCACATTTTATAATTTTAAGGTCATTAATACTAGGTACTCTCGTACTTGGAAACAATATTTACAGCACTGCAGTTCTGATCTTTTTTAAAACTCGAAGTAAATAAATTGTTCATAGTAGAAAACATTTTTGTGACTCTTATAACATAAGAAAAAAGATTACTACAAGCACTCACAACTTCTGATTTTTTGTTTATACAGTTCAGTTTCAATATTTCTTACTATACACAAGCTTTCTGTCCAGGGATTTATAGCAATTATAGTGGGTTTCAGTTAGTATCCTAATAATTTTGCAGTTGGTACCCTATCCAGGAACTCAGGTGCCAAGAAACTACACATTTTATAATTTTAAGGTCATTAAGACTGGGTATTCTAGTACCCTCCATATTCCTCACATTTAATGGCAAGCCCAACCATATCTACTAGTAAGATATATTTTCATGATACATTGATAATGCCCTTTTTGTTGTGGATTTAGAAACCCAATCTTTTCCAAAAGATTACCATACAGATTGTGGCATTTACCCAATTTCATTGTTAGTAAAATGGGTTATGTTGTTAGTTTTGACAATTAGTCAATATTTTTGGTTGAGCCATTGGTCTTTTTTAGGCTTTTGTTAGTTTGGAGATGTTATAGCCCTTCTTGTCTATGTTACCGGTCCGCCCCTAGGGGGCCCAAGGTCCCGATCCAACAACTCAAGTTTGGGGTTCGGGTCCGGGCACAGTCCCCTGTGGGTGGGTCCAGCCCTACCGAACCCAGGCAAACACGTGGCGAATTTTGGGCCATCACAAGCCTAGGCGCGGAATTTGCTTTTTTTTTTACTTTTTTTTTTACATAAAATATTAAATAAAGCTCCCCAACCCTAATTTATGAGTAATAAAACACATGATAGGAAAAAACAAACTCATTTATCATATTGTAAATGAAAAACAAAAAAAATCCCCTCCATTGCTGAACTTATTTTCTTGCTTTCCATTGGACAGATAGTGTTGAAGATTGATCATTGAAAGCTCGAAGTTGGTTGTGCTATTCCTAAGCATTTGCAAGTGTTTGCTTGTTGCCAAGAAGATCGTAGAGGAAGATTTCTTCAAAAGAGGTAGGTCTTTTGAAGTTTTGGGTTTTTTCTTTCTACATTTTATTTTATACAAATGAACTCTCTTGTTTTGTTTTGAAGTTTTTGGTTTGTCTTGAAGTAGACGTATGCCAGATGAAGGAATGATTTGCTAGAAAAATTTGGTCATCAAATTTGTTTTATGCGATGTTATAAGTTGAATCATAATAGTTCCTTGATAACTGTGGTCAAGCCTGTTTTGTAGTCATGGGGTCTTGACCAGTTTTACTTTTTTCCAAATAATCAGGCAGTGCTAATATGGTTTGTAAATGTGATATTCAGAGCTGCCTGTCAGCTGCTGGCATGTAGTTTCGGTTCTCTGAAACTGCAACATCTTAATTGTAATCCTTTATTATTATATAATATATATAGGCCCCAGCCTTTTGCTTTAAAAAAAAGACATGCTTAATTTTTTTAAATGAATTAAGTTATTAACTAATAAGTTGTATTCATATATTAATTTTTTTTTGTTTTCAAATTTCATTAGTTTCAATTCTTTGAATAAATTGAATGTGTTGTTTATTGAACTTGTTGCCTTGGGTATTACAATGGCAACCATTTCTAGCTCCACAATCCAATCTCATTTCAAAATAGGCCCAAACTCTCCCCTTTGGAAATATGTTGAAATGGTACAACAACTTCTAGGTGGTAGAGGTTATGTTTGGATTTGTCATCATTGTAAAGTTAGATATTTGAGCTCATATAGTCAAGTGAAAGGCCATTTGTGCAAGATCCCTAGACTAGGCCTCAAATTTTGTCCAGGTGAAGATGGTAAAGGCATTCCGGAAATGCAAGTATTGGCATATATTGAAGAGCAAGAAAAAGTAGACCAAGCAAGAGGTCGTAGATCAAATCATCCTTTGTTAAAGAAAGGATCTTGAGGGATGAAGCCCCATACACCACCTTCTCATTTTCAACCTACAGAGCGCCATCCATTTATGTCCATACTTGAAGAGCAACCTGTGGCCTCTACACATAAGAGATCAAATCCCCCATTGGAAATGGCATTTCAAAATGAGGCTACAAAGATTGTCGATCAAGACATAGCGAGATGTATCTATGCAAATGGATTGGCATTCAATGTTGTTCGCTCACCATATTGGCAAAAAATGGTGAAATCTATTAATGAGGCTCCAAAAGGGTATAAAGGCCCATGTTTTGAGGTGTGTAGCACCTTATTAGATAAAGAGGTGAAATTTGTAGAGGACTATTTGAAGCCCATAAGGGATTCGTGGATCGAAACAAGGGTGACTATCATTTCTGAAGGATGGAAAGATGCAAAAAATCGCCCATTGATCAATGTTATTGCAGTGTCCCCTACAGGGGCAATGTTTTTGAGAGCAATGGATTGTGAAGAAGTTAAGGATGATGCATTTATTGCTAAAATTCTTTGTCAAGCTATTAATGAAGAGGGCTCTCAAAATGTTGTGCAATTTTTCACAAACAATACAAAAAATTGTAGGGTTGTTGGGTTATTGGTTGAGGAGCGATATTCACACATTTTTTGGACACCTTGTGTTGTCCACTCACTCAACCTAATGCTACAAAAAATTGGCAACAAAATTGATTGGATCAAACAAGTGTATGCTGAGGCCGAAGACATCCAAATGTTCATCACCAACCACCATATGTCACAAGGCATATTTAGAACATTCTCAAAATTGAAGCCGTTGAAGGTAAGTTAAATAATAAACATGTTTCACTTTAGTAATATTTTTAATTTTATTTTAATTTTTGTAAATTTAAATTTTATTTTATTTTGATTTTCAAACAAGTTGTTGAGACCCCTTTTGCCTCCAACACAATTGTGTTGAGATGACTTGTGAAGGTTCGTGAGGCACTCTCTAACATGGTCATCAGCCCTAATTGGTCCATATGGAGGCAATCTAGCACAACAAGGGCAAAAAAGGTTAAGCAAATGATCCTAGATGACATTTGGTGGGATTGTGTTGAGTATCTCCTCAATTTCACTAAGCCCATATTAAGCATCATCTGTTATACTGACATGGATAGACCTTGTTTGAGTGAAGTATATGATGGTGAAGACTCAATGATTGAGAAGATGAAAGCCATCATCAATGCAAAAGAGCATGATCCCAGAGAAAAGTTCTTCAAAGAACTACACAAAATCATTGTAGAGAGATGGAACAAAATGACCACTTCATTGCATCTTCTTGCTTTTGCATTGAGTCCCAAATACTATAATGCTCAACTCCTTTCTATGACAACAAGAGTTGCCCCATATAGAAATGTTGAAGTGGCTCAAGGGTACAAGGCAACACTTTGCAGACTCTTCACTAATTGTGACCGACGTGGTGCAATGAGGGCTGAGTTCATGGGTTTTGCATGCTCCAATGATTGTGGTCTTAATGCTCTTTGAGACTAGTACATGGTTGATGTGCATAGTTGGTGGTACTTCAATGGCCAAGCATACACATACCTACAACCTCTTGCAATCAAAATTTTATCCCAAGTAAGTTTTATAGTCAAAATATTTTATCTTTAAGTTTTATAATTTTATTTACATTTTAATTTTTAAATTTAATTAGTTAAATTTTGTAACTCTTAACTATCTAATTTGGTCTTAATAGGTTGCTAGTTCATCTTCCTCTATAAGAGGAGTTGGAGGACATACTCCTTCATCCACTCAATAAAGCGCAACAGACTACATTCAAAAAAGGAAGAGGACTTTGTGTATGTGCATTCAAATTTGTGGCTCCTTACACACAAAGAAGGGGACACAAGGAAGTGGGATATCAAGCCATAGCATCTTGACTTGGATGCTTCCACTAACCACTTTGCTACACTTGATGTTGACAATGACTATGATCCAGCTAGTGAGCATGACAGTGCCAGTGCCAATGCTAGTGGCACTCTTTGTAGTTCTTCTAATTTACCACTACATACATCATCTAATATGGATGGTGATGATATTTTTGATGACCCATATGATATTTGATCAATGATCGATGATGGTTGATTGTCAACACTCGACATTATTATTTTTGAACTTTAATCTCTGTCATGACATTCGAGTTTCACTAATATTTGACTATGAAATTGGTGGTGTATTTTGCTATGTCATTTGACTATTAATATGGTGGTGTATTTGAGCTTAATTACTGCTGCAAATATGTATATATTTATGATTTTTATATGCTTTTGTATCAACAAACCCAACTCCAAAAAAAATTTTGCTTGAACCTGCAAACCGAACCCTTGAACCTGAACTGTTAACTTATCTTTTTGTTATCATGCTTTGTTATTCCATTAATGTATAACTACTTCTGTTTTGGGGTGAGGGCTCCTATAGATCCCTTACTATTTAATAAAGGAAAATTATATCCAAACCCACATGAATCATTTCAAAAATTCAATGTCTTATGTCATTATAATATGTAAAAGGCACTAATATTCCTCTACACTCCCCCGTTAATGGGGTGATAAGCAAGTAGTTAGTGTAATGTGCTTGCCTAGAAATGAGAGAACAACCTAGTAACTGAAAGACACTTAACACACTTGCTCAAAATTAATCATAGAACATACCACTCGGGCACCAAATCATTGTAATGAGATCAAACACATAACAGAATCTCTGATAATCGCATAACCTGAATATCACGCCAATAACCAATAACAGATAATACCAGAAGATACATAGCAACACAATTCGTTAGATGTACAGTAACTCATACGCACAGCAAGTAAGGATAATGGCTGGCATCCTCAGTATAACACCAAATCATAGTAAGAACAAATGCGGATAATCATTATGCCCAGAATATAGTGATTCAAACAGAGAAATAGAAAAACTGGTTCCGCACACTGAAGGATCAACACTGTGAGAAACCAGAATAACAGTGCTCAGATTTTATTGTGCCAAACATAAGATTCACTATTCTAACTCCAGCACATACAATTATAGCATTCCAATTTAGCCTGATAACAAAGACCTGATCAAATAACCCTTACAAAGAATTGAGGCCAAGGTACTACACGCCTCCAACAGTACTATATGAATAACAAGTTTGCTTCAGATCTGATCGTTATCAATCACACTATAGGCTTCATGCGATGAGCAGGGTTATTTCGTTCTCCTGTAGCAAGCACTCTCGCCAGAGATGGAGTACTAAATCCGAATATCGCGCCCAATAGTATACTCCAGAATTCGTCAAGATATGGGTGCGATCAAGGTCCTGTCTGAGATGAGTGACGACTAGAGTCTTCCTCCACAATGGTTGCTCCAAATATGTAATTGTGATCCCTTGTTGATGGTAGCACTACTTCCAGAACCTCTGCTGATGTTAAGTGAGCCTGAAGATGGTCTTTGGCCAGAGCCTGAGCTCAGCCAAAGTGACTAATTGCCTCTTTCGCCAATCTCTGCCGAAGGATCTGAAACACCCATAGTCAACCAGAGAGTATGCAAAAATGAAGAGTTAAACACGAAATGCAGGAAGAGAGGTTTCATTCTCAACTTGATGTGAACTGCAGGGGGTTTCGTCCCTTCTCAGTTCACCATAGCAAAATGCCCAATTCCGTGATGATATTCAAAGACAAATGAACCAACATATATATGAGTATTTTTGCCTTCCTCAAGTGAGGTCAGCCAAACAAGGTAATATTGCCTCCCCAAGAAGGTCGGCCACAAATAGGGCAAATATAAATTTAAATGTTATTTAGTAATAATTTAAATTTATTTTAATATTAAATATTATTTTATTCTTATTTTAATATTATTTAAAATTCATAATAGTGTTAAAAAAACAGTATTCCCGCTCAGCAGTATTTAGGACCCCTATAAAATTTGGGGACATGACAGTTTTTTTTTTTTTTGATCCGTAAATCACTGCTAAGGGGCAACACCCATCGCTTTTGACTGGAGCTATGAACTAGTGAGGCCACATACGGGGGACCTCATCCCCGATTTCTCCATACCCACCATTGCTACCCACCACTGCTCAAGCAATCCCGATGGTGTCGTAACTGCCGACTTTAAGCTTTCGCTCCACTGGTGCGAGCTGAGGTGAGAAGCACTGTTGCTGCTGCCTTTGTTGACCTCTGGCCGCTGCCTTCTCCCTGCAGCATTCCCACAATCCACCGTGGGATTCGAACCTTAGACAGCCCAACTGCTGCCCTTGCAACTCAACCGTTACACTGTGGGGTCAACCCCCTTGGGGACATGACAGTTAGATAAAGATTCACAATGGATGAAATTCCTGCAGGGCTTTTGTCCATTCAATTTTGATGGTGCCTCTAGAGGTATTATGGATCAAATGGAGAGGAAAAAGGTATTTGTGATTAAAATGCTTTTTTCTTGAAAGGTGGTTTCTATTTTCTAGGAACTAAATCTAATAATGAAGTGGAATGGGTGGCAGTGATCAAAGGCCTCTTGCTGGCCTCGGACTTAGGCTGCAAAAAGCCTATAGTCATTCCTCAATAGTTATTCTAGGGTTTGAGCGAAATGGAGTGTCCAAGTTGGAAAAATAGAAGTTTGTTGGATGAGGCTTTGCCGTTTGCAACATAGAAGCAAAACTAGGCACTGTGGCTATCCAACACCCACCAACTTTCTCATGCCACTCAAAACTGGAATGTCTGGTTGAATCAATAAACCAGTCAATGACAGTCAAAACTAGGTGAAATGGAGTCAAACAGGGTCAAACCAGCAAAAACCAGAGATATGAAAAGATACGAGTTAAAACATGTTTTATTGAAAAAATACTGGGTTTTTCAAAATGGCAGTGGGTTTGTGCATATAAACCCCTCAAAATTCATTTTTTGTCATTTTTTCATGTTCAGACAGCGGTTAAATAATTCTTCAGATTTTCCCAAGAAAACATAAACACCAAACCAGACATTTGTGATAATCAAACTAGGGCACAGAAGCACACATTCAGCATTGCTCCTTAAAAACCTCATTTCATGTTTTTTTAGTAGCAGCATGACAGAGGTAGGGTTTTTTGACATATATTTTTCTGAACTTAAACCTGATTACAATTTAGAACAGATCACAGCCAATTAGGAGAAGTCTTCATTTAGTTAAGAGGATTTGGATATCTTTAATGAGGTTATGGATGATCATGATTGTGCTCATGATAGGGAAGGGTTGGATGAGACTCTCACAGTCCCATGCTCAGGTCTTTGTTCTCAAGAACTTCTAGGTGACTCCTTCACCATAACCTTTAGGTCCTATCATAGGTATAGGCACCCCTGGTATTACTGGCCAACCCCTCTATCAACATTCCTCCATACTACCAAGCAAATCTTGGTGCCTTGCCACTATCTCACCATTGACCCTTATTCTTCCCTAAAGGCCAAATCCTCTCAACATTCAATTTGATTCTTGCAGGGGTGTGTAAATGTTGTAATAGCTTCAATGTAATCAATCTAGGGTTCTTGTTCCATCACAAGACTCCAATTAACCATCACTTTCACAAAATCCCTTCCTAGGGTTAGAAAAGGCTACAAGCCTAGAGCCCCAATTAGGCCTCTCAACAGAGAAAAATGCAATTTTTCCTAAACCCTCCAAACGACCAGGGTTCCTTCATTTGGGGTTTGTGTTTCCCTTCCCCACACCTTAAAGATTCTTTGGGTTTTGAGCCTGTACAGGCCGTACACTGCCCATTCACAAAATAGGCCAAAAAGCTAGGGTTTGTAAGCTTTTCCAGGCTATTTTCAGACTGTCAAAGGTTTCTCACACCAAATGGATTGGTGGAGCCTCCTCCTAATCACCAGGCCTTTCCAAGACCCTCAAAAAAATTCAAAAAATGAATTTCTTCAATATCTTAATTCCCCTGCAAGATATGTGTCTTTCTTTCCCTGTCTTCCCTAGCCGGACCCTGCCTAGCTCGCCTAGGGCAAGACATTTCGAGCAGCTCCTGAACTCACACAAGCCTACAAACTATATTTACACTCATGGGCCTAGTTTATTCCCAAAGGGGTATTACAATTTATGCAGGGGTGGGGAAGTCACTCTAGACTCCATTCTCTCAAAACTGCCTGATTCAGGCCAGAAAAAGACAGAAAACAAACTATTTACAAATAAAAGATGAAAACGATTTACAAAGACAAATGGATGGCACACCAAGCTTGTACAATATTCACACTACATTCTACAACCAAAATAACAGTAGGTTACTCCATCAAAGCACAATTTGGATGCAAAAAACAAAAAACTGCCTCTCAGAACGTGTTTCCTTCAACTTCACAAAATGTCACTGCAACAATAGTGCCTCCAACCCTATTTCATGGTCGAGCCATGTCTTAAATAGGCTCCCAAAAAAATTAAGCTCTTCTTGTTCGAACCCATAGATGACCTAATGATGCAAATTATAAAACCCATTGTGTTTTCTAACCTTTGACAAGGTTGGCAACCTAAACAAGTTAGAGCTTCAAAACCCATCCATGCTTTCCACCTCCCAATCCATTGATCACAACAGATCAAGTTTTATTCCTAATCCACCAGATGCTAATAAAATGGTCAACATGACCTAAAGATAACACAACCAAAATAGAACTTCACACAAAACTTCTAGAAAACCTAGTATTTTCCCAGGTGCTCCTGCACCAGCTCATCTGCAGCAAAAGGTTGTAGACACAGGTGTATTGACTTCTGTCTCACATCTGTAGTCATGGCTGCCTTAGAGACTATTTGTACTATTCAATTTTTTGTATATGACAATATGTACTCTACGACTAAAAAACCAATAAGGAGAATTGGAGGGTAACTAGTAATCATTTATTTCTTATAATTGAAGTTTGGATTTTGATTCTCTTTTGAATCACTCTATTTGGCATGAAATAACAATTGCAATTTTTTGTCCATGTTTTATGAATACTTTAGTGTTTTTCAATTTGCTGTGTTTTTCCCATTTTAAACCATGTAAATGAATTCCATTTACACTTTCAGTTTTCATGCCATTGCCATTAAGTATAATGCTACGATGACCTGCAAGTCCTTTGAAGATATTTTTTTATTCACTATTTGGTGAATACAATAAGGTTGCTATCTTTTAGCCAGTGTTGGAGTTGATCAACCCCTGTTCTCAGCTCTGGTTAGTGAGAGGCAAGAGACTTGGGATGGTATGGAATTTGGATGATCTTCTGAATCTCAACTCACCACCCTAAAATTGACTTCGGGCTTTATTAGCTGGTTTTTCATTCTATTTTTGAGGGCCCACATAATGCTTATATTTTATTAAACTATTGAAAGAAATGTATTTCTAATAAACAATATGGCATAAGCCAAATTATGGTTAGTACAGCCATCTTTGTTCATCATTTATTTTTGTTGTCCAAGAGGCCAAGTTATTTTTGGCATGTGAGGGATGCATCCTCTACATCCTTACATGTGCAGTCTTCTTGACAAGCCAAATCTTAAGGCATGGCAAGGGCTATCCTTCTATGTGTGCTCTTTTCATTTGCTTGGCTGGTACTTCTCCCTACACTCGCTTCTGTTTGGTTTGGTGGGCACAGGTTCTATGATTGTATGGTTGGCAATTGCCTACTTTATTTACTTTACAATCTTCACCTTACGTTTTTTAACTCACTTTGGTGTACATTCTTGCATACATGCACAGGACTCATTTGCCCCATTTCACAGCCTAAACCTGTCACTAGTATGATTTGCAAGCATTTTTAGGCTATCCTGATTGTCATAAACCTACCTCAGAAATCTAAACTCTTGATTCTTTAAAGATACTTTTGCACATGGAAGCTATTGTCAATAACATTTTTGCACCTTGACAATAGTCTCCAATCTAAATTTTGAAGTTCACAAATGGTCAAAACCCTAAACCTAATGATGTCCTACATTTTCTAATGGACCTTTGGCCCTATACATCTTATAAGTTTACCCTAACTCTCATGGTCTCTCTCTCTATTTGCAGAGATTATGTTCTACTCTTGGAATCCATTGCTGCAACTTTGTTTCAATATTCATCTTGGCCATCTTCCACATGCTCTATTGCCAAAAATACTCTCAATGAGCATCATTTCATTTGTCTCACCCTTCCCATCACTATTTGCCTATTGCTCCCTTTCTGTTGTCCAAAAAATGTCTTCCACTGCTTCCCAAAGGCCAAGTTGTTGAGATCCATTTTCCTTCTCATTCCTTTCTGCATATCAATCCATTCAATCTTCATTGTCCTTCCTCCAAGTATTCCAGCGACAATCATCATCTCTCTTGTCCTCTCCACTACACTTGCATACACCACCTAGGGTTTTAAATTTCCCCTAGGTTTTAACCATTATACATCTTCCACTCACCAGTTACACCTTCATCTAGGAAGCATGCACTCAGATTTTCCGTGCTTGTTAAATTTTCAGACAGATTCTGCACTCAGAAAATTAACCTAACAGCGTGGTAGATTAAAACGAAAAACTCCAAACAGAACAGCAGATCTGTGTAATGCTGATCTACAATCATATATTGCTGAATATGTTAAGTTAAACAGAATATACTCCAAATTTTAACCCTCGATACTGTATCTATCTTCTATTAAAACTAAAATGAATTACACTGCACTGGCTCAACACTCAAAAATGCTCTATGCTGAGGTGGATGAACTTCAACCAATACAGATGTAAGAATTTACCAATGTGGCCAAAAAGAACTGGCAATAAAGCAGAGCAACGACTAATTAAAATAATCAAACCCCTACAAAGAATAAATCTTAAAGAAATCCTAAAATACTCGGAGCAAATTACCTATATTCCATCCACCGAAGCCCCATGAAAACGGTAAGCCTAAGAATACCCCCAGAATCCTAAGAACAATATATATAGAACAACAGCATGGAGACGGGGGCAGGGAAACAAGGACAAGGGATAAATAGTAGAGACTCATCCTAGTGGAACACGGAATTTCCAATTTCTGTCTGCTCACAAATTCACACATGGGAATTCAACCCTGATTTCAATAAACTAGTTCCTTAATTAAATCTTCCATAGTTAGGACTATCTCTATTCTTACAGTAATTTTGTTCCTCGCCAACTTGTCCTGTATTTTAATCTTACAAACAATAACAGATTTTAAACTTCTCGCTAACTGGATAAATTTAGAGATAACTAATATGAAAAGGAGGAGTTAAAAAATTCTGTTCATGACAGTTTAGGAGTAACGAGTCTGTTGGTGAATGTTCAACAACAAGCAGCCCTTCCATTTTGTGAATTCTGCGGACACCCATATCATTATAAACACCATTTTGAATAATTCTGGGCAAAGACCTAATTTTTCAAAACAAAATTCGAAGGTAATCGTGAAGTTTTGACTAAATTCCTTAAGAGTTAGATACGGTAATGAATAATTTGATTTTGTGGGTTGAACATAGAGAAACCATGCATGCCCTATGATTGCGACTGAAGTTCTGAAACACAGAAAAACGTCTTCACCAGAAAAGAAAAGAAAAACATTGTAAATAGAACTAGTTTCTAAAACAACATGCAGCCAAAAGAAGGCAAGGAGAAAAGAAAGATGAGAGTTAAACAATTACATCTTCATAACCATCTTGTCTCTGGCATGAGAGGAGAGACTCCAGCTGCTGTGTTCCATGAGAGAATTATTGTATTGGTTTGTGGAAGTAATTTGCAGGGCCCTTTGTCAGCGATATCTGTTATGAATGAATTGGAACAAAAGAATTTGTGGGAACAGAAAACAAACAGATATGCCACAAGATTGAATTGGGTACAAATGCAGGACTACTGTAAATTCTCTTTTATGATTTCCAAAAGTATAGAAATGGAGAGAGCAGGTGCAGTATATACACGAAAGAAGAATTAAATTGTCTTACAACAGTCCAGTAACACTTGTTGAATTTTTAATAAACGCAGAGAATCGGAGATCTTTAGCTTTTTCCAAATGGGACGCGGTAGGACCCACCAAGTAGTTGGCATCCTATGTTCGCGCGTTCCTTGTATTTATGGACTCTCCGTTTACCACCCAAAAATTATTAATATTATTAATTTTATTTTTTAAATATATTTTTAGTAAAGATTTTAAATAAAAATAATAATTATAATTTAGTGTCTTTCCAATTTAGAATATGTGAAAAGATTGTTTTACATTTAAAAATATTATTTAATTACAAAATTATTTTATTTTAGAAAAGTATTTTTTTCAATTAACATGCATTTACTGTGGTGGATCTAGCTTGATTGGCTAAAGCATTTTCTTGAGGTCACGAGATCTAGTCTCCTCATAGACAATTTCTCTAGTCTAAAAGAAAAAAATTAACATGCATTCATATTTTTAAAAATTTATTATTTTTTTAGTAAGTGTTATGTAGTGGTTAACAATAAAATTAGTTTTGTAATAGAATTTATTTTGTCAATAGTTTCACCTTTTTATTATATGTTAATTAAATTAGTAAGAGATCTTAAATATACCTAACTAAAAAAATTAAATATCCAATCATTACAATATTAATTTAATATAATTATTGTTTATTAATTGTCTTAGATAGTTGATTAAAAAAATTTATACATATAAAATTGACCTACACATATAAATATAAAACACTTTTGGAGATAATTAAAAGTTGGGAATCTTCAAACCTTTGATCTAATCAAATTGAAGGCAACACTCAATCCCATCAATCAATAAATTAATAGAAGTTAGTGGTTTGAGTGGTCCCCTTTTTATTTTTATTTTGTCTTATTTTAAGCAATTATTAAAATAGTAATTTTGTTATGATATATTGAAAAGAAAAGATGTAGGAACAAATAACATATATAATTTTAGTCCTCTCCTCTTAAATGATTATAATTTTTTTTTGATATTATAGTAATGAAAACAATCAAA
>VDFB02355459.1:0-15667 GCA_007258455.2 Sequoia sempervirens | reverse complement strand
GAAAGCGATATGTCTTGTCGATGTTCTGAGCGATGACAAAGATGATTTCGATATAACTTTTGTGGCAAGATGAGAACTCTCAGCGACAGTTGTTTTCTATGCCGATAGCTGTAGAGGGGCGTAATCGCATCGGCGAGACACTTCTAGTGTCTCACCAAGATGCGATTCTGATGAAGAGCTTTGACCACCCGAAGCAGCTTGTGTGGCATTTGTTCGACCAATCCAGGGAAGCTATAGGTGGACCGTTGGCAGCTTGACCAGTGCCAAGAGGATCAACAGGGGGAACACGACGTGGCTCTACCCTGGGCTCGGAGGCATTCAAAGTAGCTCAACTAAAGGAGATTCGAGGATGAGGGACATGAAGACTAGAAGTGAATGTGGTAGTTGCAAAAGATCAAGGAGGCCATTCCTGGAGTGATTCCACACCGACATGGACAGCAGGGAAGCTGCATTAACTTCATTCTGAAAGATCAAGGGGCAGATCTTTCTGAACATGATATTATTTTTGTAAGCCCTAAGGGGCCGACACTCTTTTGTATATAGGGCATTTTTTGCCTTTTTGTAGATAGTTCGGACTTGGTACTTTTCTGCTTCTGTAACTTATAGAGTTCTTTGCAGAAGAGAGGCTATGTTTTGTAGCTCATGACAGACATGTATATCAGTGTTCACCATTGAAATCAATGAGTATAAGTACTTTACCTTTTCAATCTCTCTATTAAATCGTGTGCATTTGTATAATTGATGAAACTACTTGTGAAACTATATGATTCCTTGTAGTTATGTCTTATCTCAACACCTTTCTGTAGAGCAATATGTATTTTTGCAGGTTGTGAGATGTGTTCAAAAATGCAGTATTCTCTAGTTGTGGAGTTATTCCTTCCTTCTAGGAGTGTAGCCATATGAACCTTTTCATGAAATGTTTATGCAGAAAACATATGTGATTGAGTTGTGTATGACAAAGCTTTTTTCATTGATTGAAACTGTGTTTAAACTGTGTTATATGCCTTCTTATTAAATTTGGTGCATCACCATAGAGTTAGTGTTTTTCGTTAGTTTTAATGTATTCTCCTTCTACCCTTTTCCTTACAAGATTAATAGTCAGGTGACACCAAAGGAAGCCGGCCTTCTCCGGAGGTTCATTTCAACTTTAGGTGACCCACAACCTTGAATGATCCCATGTTCTCTAGAAAGCTCAGCTTTTTATAACTTTGCATAGGGTGCATTTCTAGGAGATAACAAGGACCTTTAAGGATAGACAAACAGATGAGGTTTTCAATAGGTAGATGACCTGGACTAGTTTGATGGAACCATTGCTAATATGCCTGTTGGCCAAGATCTTTTGGAGGTAGGGGAAATAGGTGGGGATGAGAACATCATTTAGGCTAGTCCATAGGAGGGAGTGCTTGGGGTTCAGATGGACACAGATACTTCTATGGGGCCTATGGAGGACTTGGGAGCCAGTGGAGACAAGGAATTGCAGGAGACTTCTGCTCCTTCCCGTTTCAAGTCTAGCGCTAGGAAAGATCAGCAAGAGGCGAGCAAAGGAAGGGGTTCCCCTTCTGTTTTAGGCATTCATCAAAAGACCAATAAAAAAGATGCTTCGGAGAAGCCTCTTAAGGTGGGGAGGAAGAAAGACCAGGAAAAGGTGAAGTTAGTGGGAGAGACTTTAGTGGAGTTTGGTTTTGTGAAGACCATTGATTCCCATTTCCCTCTATCTCATAAATGATTGTTCTTTCATGGAATGTAAGGGGGTTGAATAACATCCCTAGACAAAAGGCTATTTGGGATTTGATTAATTCTCATTCACCTATGGTGGTTTTTATTCAGGAAACTAAGTTATCTATTGATAGGATGTTCTACATAGCTGCTAAGATTTGGCCTAGATGTCTTTGCCAATGCATTGGCACTCAAGGATGTTTTGGGGGCTTGGTTCTTTTATGGGATCCTCGCAAGTTGGTCCCACTTTAGTGGATTTCTAGTAGGTCTTCTATTTCCTCGGTGGCCACGTGTTGCGAAACTAGTGAGATTCTTCTTTTCACTAATGTTTATGCTCCAATTTATTTTGTGGGAAAATATTTGCTTTGGTCACATATAGGATATGTTTGCTCTCTTGCTCCTTTGTTCCCCTGGATTCTGGCAGGAGATTTTAATGCATTTTTAAGCTTGGAGGAGAAGCGGGGAGGTAATCCCAGGCTCGACCCTTCCGTGGGCCTTTTGAGGAGTAACATTGAAAGTTTGAGGGTGGTGGATATTACACCCTCCAATGGTTTGTTCACTTGGAATAATAGAAGATGTGGGGCAAAGGCAATAATGGAAAGGTTAGATAGATTTCTGGTATCCTGCTTCTGGATGGCAAATAGTTGGAATACCAGATCAGAGATTTTGGACTAGAGAGGTTTAGATCACTGGCCAATTCTTTTGATTGCTTCTAAGTTCCAAATGACAAAGAATCCTTCTTTTAAGTTTTAGCTTATGTGGCTAAGAGATGCTTCTCTTTAGGATCATATGTTTGCCTGGTGGAGGGAAGGGAAGCCTACTTATGGCACAACTATGTTTTCCTTTGTCAAGCAATTGTAGTATGTTAAGTTCAAGTTGAAAAGGTGGAACATGGAGTGCTTTGGCAACCTCTTTGCAGCAAAGCGAGAAGCACAGATGAGGGTGGACAATATTACTCATCAAATTAGAGAGTAGGGTTTGTCTGACAGGCTATATAGAGAAGAAGTTGTGGTGCTGAAAGAATTGGAGGAATGGGAGCTACGAGAGGAGATTTATTGGAAACAAAAAGCTAGGATTGATTGGCTCCAGGAAGGGGACATAAACACTAAGTTCTTCCACAACACTATTAAGGATAGAAGGCATGGGAGTGTTCTCAATTCTCTCATGACGGCTGAAGGGACGTTGGTTTCCTCTCATAGGGAGATTGCTTTGGAGGCTACTAGTTTTTTTGGGAGTTTATTTTCAGAAGACTTAGATCTTGCTAGGGTTGAGGAGGATTTGGTTCTGGATTGCATTCCCTCCATTGTCACTCCTGAAATGAATGAGGCTCTCATTAAGCCCGTTTCCCTATCTGAGATAGAAGCAGTGGTGTTTGAAATGAAAAAGGGTAAAGCCCTGGGACCATATGGTTTTCCTATAGAGTTCTTTCAAGCGTTTTGGGATATAGTCAAGATGGACCTCTTTGAAGTGGTGCAGGAATCTTTTAGCAATAAGCAGATGCTTAAGGCTTTGAATGCAACTTTCCTTGCTCTCATCCCAAAGAAGGAAGGAGCCAACTCCCTTAAATCATTTAGACCTATTGCTTTGTGCAATGTGATGTATAAAATAATTACAAAAGTGATAGTTGAACGGTTAAAGCCATGGCTTAGTAACCTAATCTCTAAGGAGAAAGGGGGATTGGTTACAGGAAGAAATTTTTTGGATGGGGTTATCATAGCGGAAAAAGTTGTGCACTCCATGGCTGCCTCTAAGGAGAAAGCCATGTTCATAAAGTTGGACATGGGCAAAGCTTATGATAGGGTCAGATGGAGTTTTCTGCAAAAAGTTCTACAAGCCTTTAGTTTTGGAAAAGAGTGGGTTAGTTGGGTAATGAGTTGCATTACTTCACCTTCTTTTGTGGTCCTGATTAATGGTGAACCTACTGACTTATTTGGTGTGACTAGAGGCCTTAGGCAAGGGGATCCTCTATCCCCTTACCTATTCATTATGATGGCGGAAGGTATGGGAAGATTTCTCAAGTCTCAAGTTAGGCAGTGATTGATTCAAGGTTGGAAGTGGGGGCATGGCATTCCTCCTTCTTCCCACCTCCAATTTGTGGATGATATGTCTTTGATCGATGCAACAAGAATTCAGGAGGCAACTAGTTTTTGAAGAGCTCTAGATATTTATGTGAAAGCCTCAAGCCAGAAGATTAGTGAAGAAAAGTCTCATATTTTTTTCTTTAATACCCCTACTTCTATTCAAGCTCAGATTGCTCAGATCCTGAGGTTTCAAATTTGAACTCTTCCTTTTGTGTATCTTGGAATCCCTATTTCAGACCAAAGGCTGCCTAGGGGTGTGTGGTAAGAGATTTTGGACAAGTTTCAAAGCAAGGTAAGTCATTGGACCCACAGGTGGCTTTCAACTACTGGTAGAATGACTCTTTTGAAGTTTGTGGTCCAAGCTCTTCCTATCTACAGGTGCCTTGTGGAGTCAGCCCCAGTTGGCTTCATTAAGGATTTTGATGCCCTTTCCAGGCAATTTTTATCGACTGGTAATTTGCATTCCTCTAAGTGGAGTCTAGTCAAATGGGATTGTGTTTGTAGATCAAAGTAGGATTGTGGCCTTGGTTTGCGGAAAACAAGCTTGAATGGTAGGGTTCTCACAACTAAGCTATTTTGGAGATGGTGCATAAGCCAGGATCAAGGATGGGCTAAAATCCTTAATGTTAAGTATCTTGGTGGGGTGAATGGGAAAGATGTGTCGAGGTACAATTTCACAGGAAGGGGGTCCATGATTTGGGAGACTTTGAAGAAAGGGGCACAATTAGTTAAAAAGGGTCTTTTTCTGAAGTTGTAATAGCGGTTCAGATTCCCTATTTTGGGAGGATTCATGGGATGGGTTCCCTCCTATTTTGTCTCAATACCCCCACCTTTAGCCTCTTTGTGATAGCTTTGTTGCTGCTAGCTGGAGTAAAGTTGAGGATTTTAAGGTGATTTTAAGGGTGGGTCATGGCAAGGTAGCCATATGGAAAGAACCTTGGGACTGGCCTCTAGGGGGTTCTGAGGGCGATGGAGACTCTTGTTGGGATCCTTTTAGGTAGAGTGTGTAACTCTTTAAGAGAAGTTGATACCCTCGCTTGGGGACCCAATCTGAAAGGAAAGTTTTAGTTGCTTCTGGTTATCAAGAATTGGAAAGACAAAATTTTGACAGGATGGACATTTCTCAGTGGAAGCAGGTTTGGAATAAATCAGCTTGGCCCAAGTGTAATTTTTTCTTATGGCTTGTGGTGCAAAATAAATGTCTTACCTGGGAGAATCTCCAAAAGAGGGGTTTTCATGGGCCTTCTATCTGTACTTTATGCAATCAAAGTGAAGAAAATAATCTACACCTCTTTTTCCAATGTTCTTTCACTAGGGTTATTTGGTACTGGTGGTGGGAAGCTTGGTAGCGTGCTTGTATCATGCTAACTCTTTGGTTGAATTATGGAATAGTCTTGGTAGACCCCCTTCTAAGACTTCCTTTCTTGAGGTAGCTTGGGATATTGGTCTAGGATTTATTATCTAGAAGGTGTGGTTGGAAAGGAACTGTAGGATTTTCCAGGATAAGTGAAAGAGGGTGCAATAGGTGTGGTTGCAAGTAATAAGTATGTTTCAGGAGACTCTTGTTGCGAAGTGTGACCTCTTTGAGGATATTGATCCTGGAGACGTGTGAGTGGTTCAAAAGTTGAATATTTCTTGTGCTGGTTCAAGTGATGCTCTTTGTAAGAAATAATAGATTAGAAGTCAGTGAGGTAAAAGGAAGGTTTGTAGGGAGGGAAAGTGGTCCCCCCCCTCTAGGGACTCTCAAGATCAATACTGATGGGTCTTCCAGGGGAAATCCCAGGCACAATGGGGTTGGAGGAATTGGCAGGGATAGCTCTGGTAAGGTTATCTTCTTCTTCTCTGAATATAAGGGGCTACAGACCAATAATTACATGGAGGTGCTTGTTTTCCTCTTGGCTCTTGAAAGAGGATGTGTTATGGGATGGAGCAAGATTATCTGTGAGTTTGACTCCCAAGTGGTGGTGGATATGTTGAATCTACAACAAATGGAGGAGGTGGATTGGCATCTAGCTATGGTGGGTAGACAAATTCTTAGGCTGAGTACTTCTTTGGATGCAGTCTCTTTCTGCTATGTTCCTCATGAGTGGAATGAGACTATAGATTGTCTGGCTAAGTGGGCTTCGGATTGTGGAGAGGGATGGAGAGTGGGAGATTGGTCTCACCTGCCTCTGGAATGTGCTCAGGATCTTGAGAGTTTGGTCAAGAAAGATATGGATGATTAGTTTTTCCCCTTTCGAGGGCTTCATTATGTTTTTGTTGTTTTCTCTTCTGGGCTTGAGGCCCTTGCTCTCTATAATTTGTTGGTTGATTAAATAAATTTTTACCCCTCTTTTTCAAAAAGTTACATGTCAATAATTTAGTTGCATGGTAATAATCTAGTTGCACATCAATAATCAAGATTGCATGTCTATAATCTAGTTGCATGTCAATAATTTAGTTGCATGGCAATAATATAGTTGCATGTCTATAATCTAGTTACATGTCAATGATTGCATGTCAATAATCAAAATAATCAAGATTGCATGTGTATAATGTAGTTGCATGTTAATGATTAAATTACATGTCAATTATGTATTTTACCATCATTATGCATAAAAATTGAAATAATGAAAGATGTTCATATAATCATTTGCATGAAAGAAAAAGAGTTATTTACTTTTATGGTCATTAGATATGCTTGTTATTTTGTTTGTGATTTGGGTTTACCTTCCAAGATAGGGTGTAGAATATGGACCAACAGAGAAGGTTGATCCTCTCTTTGAGATCTTCTGGTTTATTCTAGTGCTTTGGCCAAAACCATGTGTTCATTGAAATAGATGAAAGTTATCTAGAAAATTTATTTATATGTTTCTCTATCATATCCTGATAGTAGAACATTGCATGTTCATGATAGAAATGCATGTAGATATATCAGGTTGCACCGAGATTCCCTCCTGCTATTTGTTTCCAGGTTGCTAGGTACTTCGTACAGGGTTGGATATTCTTCGAGTAGGAAGAATTACGGGGAAGTGTAAGCTTTGTGGTTGGGCGAAGAAGCGCCTAAGCCATGTTCTCATCTCTTGACTTGTAGATGACTGTGAAGGTTGGTGGCAGTTAGAGACTAAATTGTATATGTTCTCACATTATTCTTGTATCATTATTGTATTTGTACTTCTAGATTGTATAATTATTTGACTTCATGGTATATGAGATCTTGAGTTGTACTTTTATATATCATATATTATATGATTTTACTTGGATTATGCACTACACATATGAGGATGTGTTATGACAATTATTTTTATCTAATGAAGTTGTATCATTTTATTCCATGTTTATGAGATATTGAGATGTAGTGTAGAAAATTGTATACTTTTACAATTTCACACTATGTTTGGGTCCCTTAATTTATTGGACTTAATTAAGCCTCTAATTTACCCTATAATGTCATAAAATTATGTATTTCATAGCCTATTTGTACCACTTTTAATAAATTTCAAACATTAAACAAATGCATTCATCTAATACTTTGCCCCCGACACCTTAAATTTCAAAAAATAGGGTTGGGACTCATTCATCATAATGGGACTAGGACCCATTCGCCCAATGGGTGAAGTGTCCCACTACTCCATTTCCATCCAAATTTGGGTATGTTGGTGGTGGCATTGTAACATTTGAATTTCCACTTGCAAAGGTCAACTATTGGGATTTAATTTTTGAGAAATTAAATAAACACCTATAAATACATAGTCTTTTTTATCATTGAAATCTAAGGATCAAGAAGTAATTTCACAAGAGAAAATATTATTTTCAAGAGCATTGAAGAGCATATTTATCAGTCATCTACATCAACAATCAAGATCATATCATCATGTCAAAGTTTATGCATATTCATGTCATGTTTTGGAGCTAGCATTGTAATGTAGGTTTCAAGCATTCAAGCATCAAAGCAAGTAATCAATCAATCCAGTTCATGCAAGATCCAATCCTTAGAGTGTTGAGTTTGACTTTAGTCCTCTAAGGGGAGCCATTAAGGGTTTAGTGAGTTGTAACAAGATTTTTTCATTCATCAATTCCTTCCATTTGTCATTATTTCATTATCAAGGTTTAATTACCAAACACGGGGCTTGACTAAGGAAAACCCCCATTCACCCAAAAAAAAAAAAAAATTCTTCTCTATTTGTATCTATAGATTTACACATGAAGAAGGATTGAAAGTTGATCAAAGGAGAAATTTTTCAAAGTTGCATTTGTTGTCAACATTGTTGTCAAGTCACAAAACCTCAGATTCATAATTTATTTTGAACTTTCCAACAATGAAACTAGGAGCAAACAAAAGCTAAGATCTTGCACCAAAGGACCTTAGAAATTAAGAAAAACCCTTGTACAAAGGCCCATTCGCCCTTGGGTGAATGAGTCCTTGTAGGCACCTCAAAACCCACTTTTTTGGGCAAGTTTCCATTTTTTGTATTTCTCGATCTACCTATAAATTGTTGTTTATGTTTCGATTATCATAGAATTCTACATTTCAAGTGTTAGGTCATATAATCCACTTAGTTTATGCACTTTAAATTAGTCCAAAACATTGCATATTAGTCATTTATATCATAAGAAAGTAGAGATCTAGGATCCCAAAATAGGGTTGGCTCATCTCAAGGTTGAAAGTCAATCCCATCCCTTTGCGATCTTCTCTCTTTCTAATGAAATTTTAGAGAAGGGCACCTAGATTCTATTGTTCTAGATACTTCGGACATAGGATCCCTTTTTTATATTTTATTTTGGTGAACCTGACATGTTAATATTACATACCTTCTGAAATTTTCCATAATTCACCCTAGATCTAGGTTTGGCATTTGTATTTCTTAGTCAAAGTTTCATCTTTGCATCCTAAAAAGTCATAAAAATTCAAAACATTGCATTCCATATTGCATCATAGGTTGCATTAGGGTTTATTTCAGTCATATTTAGATCAAATTTACATTCATATCGCATTCACTAAGCGGTTAAAATCTAAAATTGTTCATTGCATGTTCATTGTATCTTTCATTTTAGCTCAAAAACAAGTGAAAATTTGCATTTTGAGGTTGTGGCATATTAGAATCAGTTAATTAATGTATTTTAGATCTAAAATTTGCACTCAAAAACTTACCAAAATATTTTTACATTTGTTTCACAATTGCATCTTGCATTACATTGTCCTAAACTAAGCAAAATTTGGAAAAGTAGTCACTGGTTAACCTGTTTGCAACTGGACAAAGAGATGTCACACAAAAAAATAAAACTTCAAATTTTCACTTTTCATAATATTGTACAAGGACCCATTTGCCTTGGGAAAACCCTTCATTGTACAGGTATCCTAACAAATGTTTGCACACTGTTTTGTCTCTGTATTATCAGTTTGTTCCAAATTGCAAAAGTTTGTTTTAAAATTCTAAAAAATTGTTATTGCATGTGCAAGAAATAGTGTCATTTTGCTTGATTTCTTGCAATTCATGAAAAAAATTACTACATTTTTGTATTGAAAATCATCATATTTGTAGGACAATTGTTTACATTTTTTGAAGAATTGCATAATTTGGCTAGTTAGTTTTCATTTTTGCACAAATTTATACATTGCATAGTAATCTAGTCATGTTAGATCTCTTTCCACAAGCACCTTGTATACTTACCAAGCCCGTTAGTATTGATGCATTTGACATGTTAGATGAAGCCCTTAAGGACTTCATCTCACCTAGATTGTCCACTAAAGCTTTGGTGCAAGAGGATTCAATCACAGACAATCATGACTATCCTAGTTGTTCTTCTCCCGATACCTCTCCTACTTGTGACAAAGGTATTTTGGTGTTAGAAGACCCAATTATTGAGTGTCATGTGAGAATCTTATTTGTCCCTCTTCTAATGATTTACCTAGTTGGGAAGATATGGTAGTAAAGGAAGATGATATCATTGATACATTTCTCTCAACAAACTATAAGATGGATGGCATAGATGAAGATGTTAAGTTCACATTAGATCCCCCCTCAATATAAGGTCATTTAGGTAACTCAGTTGAGGTTATGAATGTGCAAGTAGCAATTGGATCTTCTTTAATTAGTAAGCCTCCTGAGTCACCTCCCATTATAATACCTCTTAAACCTTTAGGTGCTATCTTGAACTTTGCAATACAACTTTGTAGTGAACATGTGTCCCAACAACCAAGTTATCATACTATATCCCACACATATAACATTCATCGGCGTAGTGGTAAAAGTATGATCTTGTTGAGAAATTTTGTCATACTTCGATAAACATCTCCCTTTGGGATTTGATTCAAACATCACCTACATACAAAAGGATGTTCCAACAAGTTTTGCAGAAGAATAATATCAAATCTTCTGTTAAATTGAATGATGTAGCAACCTCATTTGATTGTAGCAAGTGACAAAGTTGAGTATCACATTCCCTCAACATGAATTACCCTTGCTTGAGATCCAAAATAAACATGAAGCCTCAATGATAAAGGTGATCATTAATGAAGTTGTAGTTAGGTGTACTCTCATAAATAATGGAGTAGGTCTTAATTTTTGTAGCATCGATATCCTAGATAAAATTGGTGTGGACAAGAAGCTTATTCAACCCAATGATGTTAATATTTGTGGATTTGGCATTGTTAATAGGCAACCATTAGGAATGATCACATTACCCATTGAGCTTGGACCCATAATTTTGCTCACTCTTGTCTGTATCATGTCAGGACCTCTTGCATACAACCTTCTCATAGGGAGACATGGATTCATGCTAGGAAAGGAGTCTCGTCTACTCTTCATCGTAAGATGAATTTTGGATATAACAACAAGATATACATGGTTGAAGCTGACGAACAAAGCTATAAATTCACAAGTTCAACATGATCATGACACTTCTAACTCCCTTAATACTCTAATTCCAACTTCAAAGGTAGAACTTATACAAGTTGATGTTAATCCTAATTATCTTTCAACAAAAATCTTAGATGATGATTTGGGGTCGTTATATTTTTTACCTCATTTCAAAGGGGAGTCTCAAATCTCATCCTCAAAGTCCAAAGAGTCAAATACAAATGATTCATCATCAAACACATGTTTAAGGGATTATTGGGGGATTCATTATATTTTACACCCTCCTTTATGGGAGAGTACAATATCTCACAATCTAAGCCAAAACAACCTTGTGTAACTTCATTTTCTCAACTTGGTTCTACATCAACAACATCACCCCATGGTGGTGATGGGGGCTCTTCAACTCCCATTCCTCATGAGAGGAAGATACGTAACTTTAAAAAAATAACAAAGGATTTGTGTGCTCATGAAGAAGTCAATCCTTCTAAGAAGCATAAAATCTCTTCATCTGAGTTGGAAGCATTTTATGGTCTTGGATACAAATTCCTTTCTAAACATGGAATAAAATGATAGAAATCAAGTGAATTCTATATCATACTTTTCCAAGTAGGGTCTAGGTTTCCAACCTTTATCTTCATCTTCATCTAATGCCTTATCATCTACTGTGTGTGTGACATCTTGTGTTGAGAAAGAAATGTCCCCTACTATTGATCAAGAGACTATCTTATCAAGGCTTCTTAGAGCCCACTTGATTACTCTTCCTCCAAGAACATGAAATAATTTCTACAACAGAGCTCATTTCGTGCATATCATTGAGTGTGTGGTCATTCTACCAATGAATGTAAGGCCTTGAGTAATAAAATTCAACATCTTAAGGATTGTGGTGCTCTTCCTTGTGTCGATGCACTACTTCCTCTCATGGATAATGATTTTCATCCTATCATGTTGTTCATTACTATGTGGCATTGGTAGCTTTATGTGTCTTGCTCATTTTCATTCATGGTGGCATAATCATAGGTGCAACCATATTTCTCATGGCAACAACATGATAGTCATTGGTGGTTGTATTTGTCTCTATGCTTGGGGGACAAGGATAACTAGTTTTTGGAGGTGCGCATTCTTTCCAAGGGTCCCCTCTTCCCCTCTTTCTACTTAAAATACCAACATAGTAAGTATTGTTGATGGTCAAAACAACACAACAACATTAAACAAAATATCACTATTTTATTTCTCCTAAAAGAGAAAGACAACATATAGTAATCTAACTCCCAAGGTCCTGGTAGTTGGTTCTCAACTGTGCTGAGAATTGCTCAATAGTCAATGTAATAGTAATATTCAAGGGGCCTGCTGGTTATTGAGCTTTTTTATTGTTGCAAGATCAAACTCCTATCTAAACCTACTCTAACAGGAGGGTATAAAAAAAAGGAAAAAGATAGATCAGGGACATAGAAAGAAAAGAATGTTGAATCATTCAACTAATCATACATGTTGCTTTCCAAGGAATTCCTAAACTAGAACTGCAAAACAAATCAACTTGTAATCAATACACAACTATTCATTCACAGTGCAAATATTAATGGCAGATTGCAAATCATCATTCAAACAAAAGAAAAGATAGAATTTCATTCCTTGAAAGTTTTCCAAATCAAATGATTAATAAAACAAACATCATTCCAGAGCATAACTTAAAGCAGGTTTAAGTCTAGCTGCTTCTACTGTCAATGAAATAATAAGCAACATTTATAAATCTGGCAAGATCACTAGTGTACAGAAACCCATGTCTTCAAATTAACTCAGCTAAACTAAGAATTGTAGAAAACTCCATTAACTATCCTACTGCTAACTCTAATCAACTAACTATAAAACTTCTAACTTATTTTCCTAAGTGTCTAACCTTTTACAATGAGCTTGTTTTAACAATTTGTAGCTCAAAATTCCATAATTTCCTCCCAAAACTAAGACATCAAAAAGTTGTAGCTTTTTGTGCATACAACTCTTCACTAAGACAACTTTCAGTTTCAACTCTCAATTTGACTTCAACTGATTTTAGTTTCAAACTCCACTCTCCATTTTGGCTCATGTTGACTTTCAATTCACAATTAAAATTCCTAATTTGACTGAAATCTCTCCTTTTGCATTACATAAATATGCATCCTTCTCCAAAAATTACTCTAGATGGAACCACCAAGCTTTTAGTTCACTGTCAGTTTCACACTCTCTTTAGAAGATCTTTCCTCTTTTGCATGTGAGTTTTGTAAACCAACTTTAAAGACTTTATCCTTCCACCCCCAAAAGCACCTATTCACATACAAATGCACATTTAATTAATTCCAAGGAATTAATCAATTTCAAATTATTTCATTTAAATGTATTTAATAAACACCTCATCTCATAATTGAAATAACTTATTAAATCCATTATTTGATTGATGTCATTAAACTTTCTAGGCAACCCTGTCTCAAACAAAGTCCTGGAATATCCAGACTTGATGAAAACCACCAAATGCTTCCTTCCCCTTTGCCTTACTAGCAATTAAGTCTTCTTATTGCTCTCAATTATTTCATCCCATGAGACAACCATGTCATAAGTGTAACTTGAAATTAGTAAATCCTCTTTTAACATATATTTAAAGTTTTTAATTATGACAGGCTTGAAGACAACATCAACACAATGTATATCAAGAACACTATGAGAAAGACAAAAGAAAACCCTTCTTGTCACTCCAAATCTTTATCTCAATGTAACCACCGCCATTGAACATTTTGTTGAAAGCTTAACAAGATCACTGTTCCACTGTCATTACTTGCATAGAAGACACCTCCATGAAGCATTCCACTCCAACTCCCTAGGTGCTCTGGAAGTCCTCATTTGGAAAACATTTCGAGAGGATGTTGATAACAGTTGACGGTTTGGTTTCACACTAACAAATCTGCATTTACTTGAAGGCTTCTAAAGAATTCCCAACAATCTTTCATCAAATCCAAAGTGCAGATTTAACAACATTTACATTCCATGTTTTGTATATCTTATTTTTCCTTCCACAAGCTTGCATGCATTATTCATGCTTCTGCCTCTTGTATACATTCAATTGAAAGTTTCCTGAAGCCTTCATCAACAAATTCAATTTATTCATTTCCTGCAAATATGGCATTCTACGAGACTACATTGCTTCAAGGGATTTTATCGAACAGTTCACCGCCATGCCTTCTCTTAAGCATCGGGATTCTGCATGCATATCAGTTTGTAGAAACACATTTTTCTTTGAGGTAACCGTTGAACAATCACATGCCTTGTGGTTGCTTCCCTATTTCCCATCCATGTCCTTGTCTATGCTCCTATATCTTTGCTAGCATTTTATAACAGAGAGGGTGTTGGCAAAGGTTTTGGAATTGGCTCCAAACCAACCGATACAATTGCTTTAAAGTTCCTAAACCTTGTTTCAAAATTCCCATCCCTTGCACGAAGGGAGGATTAGAGGACGTTGGCAGGGGTTGTGGGCTTTGGCCTTTACACTGGTCGATTGCATTTTGCTTGAAAGTTTTTAGAACCTTTTCAATCTAATCTGCGTGCATTTCTTGCAATCATTGTGTTCCATGAGATCTTTGAGGCATTTTTCCCAACAGTTTACGTGCCCTGTCCATGCTTCATGCTATACCAATGCTTCCACATTTCTTTGCAGTACCTTTCTTTGAGGTATTTTGTTGAACAATTCATATTCCCTGTGGATGCTTCCACATTTTGCATGTGTGTCTGCCAAGGTTATTGCAATTACATAATCTGATGATATTTTCTTCCATTTTGGCTAGGGCAAGAGGATGTGGGCAAATGTTGTGAAATCCTCTATACATCTGCAAATTGCCTCGTTCCTCATAAATTCCATTTTGTGCATATCTTATAACATTGCATTCCATGGTGTGACATCTCCCCGAAGCATTCTTTTAAACACCTCACATGCTCGCACCTATGCTTCCTTTGAGTCGCGGGATTGAAGCAAGAGTCGGGCCTGAGCAGAGCAGGAGCCGCTTTAGTGATGTGAACATTTTCATGTGCCTAGTTCCTATATGGTTTTGAATCTGACAATAAACCTTTGGTGGGGTTGGGGCCATTTTTGTACTTAAATGCTTCTGATAGATGTTCGTGTCCCATTGCCAAGCTCCTATCTTCACACGAGCAGAGGAGGAATTTGGCTCTGCACCTACCAATTGCATGTGCTTGAGATTTTTTGAAGCCTTTTCAACAAATCCAATTTGTACACATTTTGCCATTTCACCACTTTTGTGAAGCAATTCACTTGCCTTCTCTATGCGTCTACTTCATACAATGTATGTGCTTTCACTTTTTTGTGCATTTCTACAATCATTTCATTCCATGAGATGAGAATCTTTTAGAGGCATTGTGTAAGCAATGGAAATCTGCAATCACTACCTTCCACAAGATGTCATTTCCTTGAAGCATACTGTCAAATAGTTTATCGGCCTTGTGTATGCTTTCACCTTTCTTCATTGGGAGGCTCTGAGTCAAGTTTAATGCGTGCGCAGAACTAGTTTCAAGTAGAGCATTTATTTTAGTGTCAGGTTCAACATTCGTTTTGGTTCCGAAAAGAAATTTTAACCAAGGCGGGCTCAAGGGCAGACCCACACCTTACAAGTGAATTTTTTAAAAACCTTAGTGCCAAGTTTTTACCCGGTTCTAAACCTGAAGTACATTCTTATTTTTCCCTCCTTACTTGCGGGATCAGAATGGGAACGATCATTTTATGAGTGGTAGGTTCGAGTAAAAACTTTTATTTTTTTATATTTTGAAGTCTTTTAAAGATTTTTTTTTTATATTTTCTCTTTTATGATTTTTTAATTTTCTTGTGTTTAATCCTTTAAAGTTAAAATTTTAAAGATTTTTATTTAATTTTAAATTTACTAAATGTTTAAGTTAAACTTTAAAAGATTTTTATTTAATTTTAAATTTATTAAATGTTTTAAAATAAAGATTTTTTAAAGATTTATTTACTATCATTATTTTAAATTTAAAGATTAA
>VDFB02355458.1:40172-55105 GCA_007258455.2 Sequoia sempervirens | reverse complement strand
GAGATAAATAGATAGAGATGGGTAGAGAGAAAAAGAGGGGAAATAGATAGAGATAGAGATAGGTAGAGAGATAGAGAGGAACAGAGGGAGAGATAGTGAGAGATAGAAAGAGGAGATAAAGTCAAAGAGAAAGAGTTAGAGAGAAAGAGATATAGGTATGGAGAAGTGGAGGGAGATAATTCATAAAGAGAGATAAGGAAAATAGAGAATGAGAGAAAGATATAAAGAGGGAGGATCAAAGCGAAAAAAAATGAGACAAAAAGAAGGGGAAAGGGAGAAAGACGAAGATAGAGAGAGGGGATATATATATAAAGAGAGAGAGGGGGAGAGAGAGAGAGGGGAAAAGATAGACATATAGAAAGAGAGGGAGATTGGTAGAGAGGATAATAGAGAAAGAGAGATAGAGAAAAAGATAAAGATAAAGGGAAATAGATAGAAAACAAAGACTAACTGTAAATCAACCATTTCACCTTAATTATCCAAATATGGCATGTGTCAATGAGGATCTATACTCAAGGTATCACAACATTTTCTTAAGGAACTAGAGATTCCACCCCTTTTTTCACTCACCACGTGATTCCTTCCAACTTGTTTGATGCTTAGTACCCAAATTGCATGCACATGAAATCCCTCCTTTGTGATAAGCTTTGACATGCTCTCTATTCTTACGATGATGGCCACATGGACATAGCAAGAAAATCCCCTCCATCCTTTTATTATACTTTTATCTTTTCCCCATTGGCTACTCCCCAACATGAAGCTATATAGGGTCATAGAATTCTTTCACATAGGAAAGGAACCTTAGAAATCTTCTTCATTAAAGGATGTGCTTTTTTCTAACTTTTAATTTAGTTATATAATTTAGTCTTATTTATTCATTCACACTCAACTTGATAAAATGGTATGTGGCATTCAATTGATATATTGTTCTTGTTGGCCCCACGGTTGTCGTTGCACCAAAAGATCAACCTGTTAATGCCTGATACAATCGCCAGAGTTAATGGATCCATAGGAGGTAGTTAGTCCATGTCATGAATCCCAAGGGGAGCGCTGACCATTTGCCAACAATCTCCCCCTCAGTGTAAGCCGAGGGGATTCAAACCTAGCACCTTTTGCTATGATACCAATTGTTGGCCCCACGGTTGTCATTGCACCAAAAGATCGACCTATTAATGCCCGATACAACTGCCAAAGTTAACGGATCCATGGGAGGCAATTAGTCCATGTCACGAATCTTGAGGGGAGCATTGACCATTTGCCAACAGTTCTATTCTAAGTTCTTAGGTTTTCTCACCCACTCTTTGATGGTATTTGAGTACCTTCAATAAGAAATTTACTATAATTTATTTTTATGGTTGATTACATAATTGGAATTGAAATTGTATTTGTAAGAGGAAAATTCTTTAAAAAAAAAAAAAGTTCTTTTAAATATTTAAGAGAATCAACACATTAACAAAACAATAAATAAATTAGATTAACTAAAAGATTTGAAGCAATATTATTATTATTATTTTGTGGGATCTATTGAGTGAATTTTAACCAATGAGTAGGTTGCATAATATTTTTGACATCAATCTTCTTTAAACCTGCAAAATAACAAACAAAATAAATGTACCCAATTTCTTTATTTTTAGGTGTGACATAATATTTTTCTCCTAGATAATTAACTTTTAGAAATGATTTAAATTTGAGGTGAAGGATTTAACAAATACATGGGATATTTGCAACTAGGTTTAAGAGAAAATGTATTGGCTATTCTTTCCATTTTGAAAATACAACCACTTAATTATGACATCCATATGTAGCTTTTTTATTCGTGTACATGTTATATAAAATGCATGAATGTTAAGAATGATAAAACAAAGAAAGAAAAAATGTGACATTTGTAGTAAAGATGCACCTTCTCTTCAAAAGAACAAGTTGGATTTGCATGCATGACCACTATGCCTAACATTTTCTTTGATATAAATAATTTGTAATCAATGCAAATAGTGTATATCCTAAACAAATAATACTTTTGCTAAAACATATTTGGTGAGACACTAATAGACAAGAATTTAGAATACTATAAACTATGAACATTTTATTTTATTACAAAAGAATGGCTCATTTCTACCATCAAAAAATAATATCAATTTATTGAACTCAAACATACATTGCAATGTAGCTTAACACTAAATATGCTTTGAGAAAATTAAGTCTTCCTAATGCCTTCCAATATGTTATAAATATTGACATTTCTTTCTTCATTCTTATTGAATCTACTTCATCTATCAATCTTTGCTTCCTTGTTCCACTAACTAGATGTATTTCATCCATCCTCTAGAAAAAAATGAGTTGACATTTTTTGCAAAAATGTTTTTCCTATGCACTAAAATTACTTAGACACTACAAATTAAATTTTAAGAAGATCTCAAAGAAATGTAAGCATCTAGAAAAATACACTAGAAATCAAGCATGGCTAATAATATAATGTCGCATGGTCTCCACCTTCCCACCAATATTCATAATGGCACTATTAACAAAAGATTAATGGTTTCACTATACAATTAAAGTTTAGACTATAGTTTTCACTTTCATTTGAGCATGAGTTTAATAATCTACTCCAAAATATATTAATCCAAATGTATTGCACAAATACCCTCCTCTTAAACTTATAAGCTCAATGAGAATGCAAAATTATTACAAGTAAACACAAGTCTAGGTAGAGTTCTATCATAGAAACAAAATTTTGAACAAAAGAAACATAAAAATACTAAGAAGCCAAAATGAAAAAGCAACAGTTGTGTTAAATTTTGGTTCCTTGGTGTCGTAATTAATACTACTAATCTAAACAACAATAAAACTCATTTCAAAATGACTCTCACTAAAGACTATCAATTAACTTTACATTAAAAGGAAATTATATGCAACAAAGAAATAATTGAGAAAAGCAAGATTATTGGAGAATAATGTCATTTTCATTCTCATATTTTCAATTGGTTATGGAAACTTTGTTTTTTTTTTTAGAAGAAAAAAATAAAAAAAATCTTAAATCTACATTTTTGTCTTTTTTATGTTTCAATCCCTCAAAGGTCTAGTATATTGAGAAGAATAAGAGCATTGAAGGATATTGTAATTCAATATTCCATTAAAACTATTATCATTGGTCTAGGATTTATCAAAAGTATAGACACCATACCTATGTGTCAACCTACATAAGTGCCAATATTGATATGTTGGCTATTAATTGGTCCACATATCTTGTTGCGTAGATGACTGTCATTGCACCAAAAGATCAATTGTTAATGCTCGATACAACCACTAGAGTTAATGAATACACGAGAGGTAGTTAAGCCATGTCACAAACCTGAGCACTACGTTGCACAACACCAGGAGACCAAGGGAACACACCTTGCAACAATCCCCTCCCAATGTAAGTGAGGAGTTCGAACCCGTGACCCAAGCTCTGATACCAATTGTTGCATAGATGTTTGTCATTGCACCAAAAAAATTCAACCTGTTAATGTCTGATATAACTGCCAGAGTTAATGAATCCATGGGAGGCAGTTAATCCATGTCATGAACCTGAGCACTACACTAGACAACACAAGGAGACCAAGGGCACATACCTTGCAATGTATCTCTATGTGGAAAGACTCATATGCTTGCAAGCTTTGGATTTTACTCACAAAGGCTCTACCTATAGATTTTAAGGTAATCAATCATGAAGCTACTTAACATGAATACTACACCTAAACTCAAAGTGACCAAATTTCAATCACCCATTTCAAACTTGTAAATAAATTTGGTGCACGTCGATGGGGATCTATGTTGAGCACAACACATCATTTACTTATGGACTAGGAAATTTTCCTTTACGACCTCTTTGGTGTACCCATTGTACACTAAAGTGCAATTGCTAGTTTTATTTTATTTTAGATTATAATGGAAGTTTTTTTAATTTAATATTTTTACTATTTCATTTTAGGTTATGGAGATATGTTTTGAGAGCAATAAAAAATTGTATAAAGCAAATAAAACTATTATTATATCATTTTTTAGGTAAAAGTGGCAAGTCAATGTATCATTGTATTCATAATTCAAAAAAGATACTACATAACAATGCCCCATAGAGAAACTACAACACAATTGAGATCAAAAAATGAAAACTCCATGGGCCTAATACATCGCTGCTAAGATAAGAGCAAAAAGATGATCAAAACCTTACATAGATATAACAATTCAGAACAACTTTTAGAGGAATCCACCTTTGAGAATAAAATATTGAAAGAGAGAATAAAATTCCTTTTGTAAGATAATATAATTATAAATAAAAAATAAATTATTTAAAGATTAATAAAGTTGGTTTCATTAACAATTTTGAGTAATAAGTTTAAATAAGTGTAAAATTACAATAAGTGAAATAATAATATTTAGCTAAAAATTTGATGTAGATATATTGTGACAAATGTTTGGAAGTGACTAATCAACATCTTAAAAATAAGGAATGGTTATACAAATTACTTAAAATTTAAAAACACTATTTTTTTATTTGGTTCACTTTTGCAGCTATGGAAGTAACTTGTGCAACTTATAGACTTGATGTAGACCTATGGATCTAGACTTTGATAAGTTTTCGATCTAATACTTGCTAAATTTTGATGATTGTAGAGTCTAAGCTAATGTATTGTAAACTTGGTAAAATTTACTCAATTCAGAGGGTTAACTGGCTAACAATTCACTTCGCATTGCTAAGACTACATTAAATCATCAACCAAGGTGTGCAAGCTTATGATGGTATTGCACTATATGTGCCTTCATGGACTCATGTTCACCTAAATTATCCTATGAAAACTTATTTAGACTATTCTACTTTGTTGGAATCTTATAGAATTACAAAACAATAAAAGCAGTTATAGAACCTAATGACTACAGGTACCTACAATAGACATTGTAGGTGACTGCTAATAAGAAATAAGTATAGAATCAGTCCAAAACTATTCAGAATACCACAATAACCAAATCTAATCTCCAAAGTGCTAAGATTCACTAATTATACAACTGTTCATGAACAACAACTACTATAATCAACTATGATACCTGTTCTACTTTACTTTGCAATGCATTTATAAAATAATAAAAACAAAATTAACACGAATGCATAAATGAATAAATAAATAAATGAAGTGAGGGGTAGTACCTCAAGTACCCAGCTCAGGGGACTGTCTCACTTAACGTAAACCAAATCTAACTTAGATTTTTATGCATCCATGTAGCATACAACTCCATTCATTGCATATCACCAGATATTCAAACAAAATCCTTCTTGTAGATTGTATTCAATAATTACATTTTCACTACATGTTTTGGATAACTTGAAACTAGAAAATGACTAACTGCTTAATAACTTGTAACAACCAACTAAATTTTCTATTAACTCATCCCTTGAATTTATACAAAAATGGGGAGAGACTTATTCAAACTGCTAACTTAACTACAACCATTAATCCCACTCCTAGATATGAGGATATGAAATTAAGATCAACTTATTCATTCTAACTAAAAAGGAAGAAGTGACCTATTCAACTAAGAACTTCAATGAATAGCTTGCATGTGAAACACGTAAGCAAATGTTCAGAGTTCTAGAACAAGTATCCTTCTTTAGTATTTATTCCTCCCATGATGGTTCACATTTAGCTCCACAACTTCCCACACTTTAGGTGGCTTGAACTCTATTGATCCCCTATTTCACTGCTTTGGTTCTTGCTACAAATGCTCCATTCTTGTCACCATGCGTTGAGCTGCAGAGAAGTTAATCCATACAACATACATATACAACTAACCTTCATAATTAAATCACATAATTCTATTCATATGCATACATTCTCATATTTAAATCATGCAATACTATAAATATTATCACCATATTTCATATTCTCAATCTAGGTTCAAAGTTGCAAGGTATGTTATGAAAGGATAGCATATTATGGAAGTTTTTGTCTAAAAGATACTTAGAAAATATATATAAAGTGTCTGAAAGCATATGAAAAGTAATAGAAAAAGTACTAATGACCAAGCCCATCGTTCCCCCCAACTTATCTTTTTGCTTGTCCTCAAGCAAAATAATTAACTAAAACCACCTAGGGGAGAAGATTGTAGTACAAAGCAATCTACCTAAGATCCATAACCGTATTGATTCCTTTTCCTTGTTTGAGATAAAAGCCATTATAACATGCAAGTCTATCCAGCTTAATTGATTCTGCATTCACACATTGATTGTTCCTTTCTCTTGTCCAATGTGGTACTGGATGAAGTAGAATAGGGGATGATAAGTAAGTGGAAGCCATTCCACTCCTCTTATTATTGAAACCTTGATATACTTGTGTAATCTCTCAAACATACTCATAAAATTATGGAAATAGTGAGTCTCTTTCTTCTGTAACTCTGGAATCAAGCTTTTCCACCTATTTTCCTCATATTTTAGGTAGTTTTGGAGGATGGTCATTGCTAGCTACTGAATCCTTTGGTAATCCCAAAGTCTCAAGTCCACAATTATTTTTCCTGCACCCTGGTGAGAAAGGAGTTTCAACCATTAAGTGATGACTCTATTGGGATTTGTTGTTTCCTTCCTGAGCTACAGTGCCACTATTTTCTCTTGTTCTTCATATTTTTTCATTAGTTCTCCTCAGAGATGCTCATTCCTAAAATAGGATGCCAGGGCCCTTGCAATCTCCAACATAGATTAACGGATTCCATTAAGTGTCCTTTGTCATCACATAGTTGTGTAGATAATACTCACACAATTGATCCTCCTCTAAATTAACTATATTAAAGAAACTGAGAAAACTATGCCTCTTGTTTAAAGCAAATGACTGGTCATTAATGAACTTATTAAATTGAAAATTGAGAAATTTTTCTTTCAAAAACAATGCATACACTCTAGGTGGAGGTCTATACTCAATAATTTGAATAGCCATGTCTATCACTTCTATCAATTTCCCCTCCAATTTATTTAATTCTAAATTCTTACTTTCCACTGATGCATTCAAAATATGTTTCTCCTTCTCCCAGTTTTCTTTTTCTTATTTTAATTGGTTGGTGATTTTTAACAATTCCAAACCTAAAGAAAAAGTAGTATGATATGTTGGTGTTCTTGCAACAAGGGTTTGTGGATTTAATGCTACATTCTCTTGAACCCCTATTTTTCCCTTGGCCATCTTACTAGTAAATCCAATTTAGCTCCATGATTGTAATTATATATCTTCTCTTCCAACTCCTGAGTTCTTATCTTCTTCTCTTTGTCTTTCTACTACACTTTTACTTGTGCTTCCAATTGTTCTATTTTGTCAAGAGCTTCTTGAAGCTCTTTCCTTATATTCCTATCTTCCAACAATTCTTCCTTTTCTTCAAAATTTATATCATCACCATTGTTCCCCAGAATGTTAAAGATATCCCTAATGGGACTATTGGGAACTGTTCTCCTTGTTTTCTTTGCAATAAAGATATCCTCTGAATTAGAATCAGAGGAAGAAGAAATATATCTTCTTTTCCTAATAGGCACATTAACATTTTTAGGAATATCTACAAAACCATTTTCAGGGACATCTCTTTCCCTATCTATGTTTGTGTCTATGATCATTGCATCATGATCTTGTTGTCTTTCACCCTTTTGTTCCTGTTTGTGCTCTTCCATGCTTCTTTTCTCAAAATTCTCTCTTCTCAACCTACCTGAGCATCTGGGAGTAACATTTTCCTATGTAACTTTACTCCTTTTCTTCCTTTCACTCTCATTTTTCTTCTCTGCATCCCCTTCCTTTACAACATTCTTCTACTTCTCAACACCTTTCTTCTTCTTTTTCCCTTTAGAAGATGTTGATGCAGTACCTCCCCTAGCTCTATGGTTTTTAGAGGATGAGGGCTCTTCTGTTACCACCAACCTATGCTTATGCTCTAATATATCATGTCTTTCAGACCCGCTATTCCTGTGGGTAGGTGAAGCCAATGGTGTAACAAGAGAACTTTCTCTCTCAAGTTCATTTTGCTCAGGTTCAATTTCCTGTTCAGACCCAGGTTGAGGTTCATCCTTTGATTCAGGTGCCTCAAGCAACTCATTGATATCCTTGCAATTTTTGAAATCATCCCAATTAACCTATGGATGTTGAATTCTCATACTCCTTTTAACCAGTAGAATTATTAAGCAATGATGGAACAGTGTGGTGTTTGTTTGTTTGTTTCCTCTAGTATTCATTTGTCATTATATTCAACATATTATACAGTAAATTGGGTACATTTACCAGTTTGTCATTGTCGTAAATTATTTAATAGCTTAAAATGCATAGTGTATAAGAGGTTGTGATGACCATCACAAGTAAGATATTTAATAATATAACTAGCACATTTCCCCAAAAGAATGGAAGGGAAAGTTGCTTTGTACCTTGTGATGTGAAGTCTAGAATTTCTCCTCACTCACAAAACTCCTCCCTTGCCACCACTACATCTGCACGAGTTGGGTATTCAAACCCTATTCGAGGTAATCCTGTGACTTGAACAATTACCATTTCGAAGAAATCCACTACCAACCCTCTCACTGTTGCCTCGTCATTTTGCAATGTTGCTACAAAATCTCTTGCCATTTCATTGTCATACTCTGTCAGCTTCAAGAAATATTCCAACCATCCCACTTTGGTAAAGAGGGCTAGAACCATTGTATCTTCTAATATTTCTTTATGCATAGATGGTTCCTTGCATATAACATCACCTCCCATTGTCTTGATACTCTACAACCTTGAAGAGTTCAAATTCACCTCAAAATTCAACTCTGTCACCTTTAAAAACCCTCTAATTTCACTAATCCTTCAAATACCTTCTCTTATACCCAATATTGTAACTTTGCAATCCCTTTCTTCTATCCCAATTAAGTGCAAAAATCCTTATCGTAGATTATTTTAGGGTAGAAAAGGGTAGAAATCACATTATCAGAAACAATAGAGAGGTATTTTATTTTTAGGAGGATGACATAAAATGCTATATGAAAAACTTAGGTGGTGAAAATAAAAAAATCATGACTATTATACCCCTCCCCCCAACTTTCATTGAAGTGACCTCACTTCATGCATTGGGGTGATAGGATAATAATGTAAAGTACTGGTGAAATATTTTCACATGCATAACTTAAACTAAGAATAATAATGAATACAAAAAGAAATCCAATTTAATTATGAGAAGTTACCTGTCGTACATGCATGATGGCAATTATGACTTGGCACAATTACTTGGAACTGGAGAAACATGTACTTTGGCATGCAATTGATTTGATTGGAATTAAATGGATGTGAGTGGATGGAAAGTTGGCGGTGGTGATTTGAGATGTACTTTCTATGGGTGCTTTATTGGGAAATAAATGAGGCATGCGATATTGATGGAATGCGTAGGAAAAACAATTCAACTTTGCTAAGGTATTGTAGCTTTACTTTGAACAGATGTTTTTGCAGGTACTCCAAGCATAGGGCACGTCTGTATTTGACATATTTACTTTTTAGGTCCCATCAGAAACATGTCTCGATAAATGTTGAATAAAGTGAAGAACAAGTCCCTCTAGAGTAGAGTATGTGCATCATGGATAATGTGTTGTGTGTGCATCATGGATAATGTGTTGTGTGTGCATGAATATTGTGATGTGTGTGCATGTGGTCTTAAAGCACGAGAAATTATTCCTAGGTGATTTCAAGGGTTGAGTTGTGTAACTCAACCTCTAGATCACCAGGCGTGCTTGGTATGTCTTGTATTGTTGATGTAGGACTCTGTGAATCAATTTTTTTTTTCAGGTTCACTATGAGCACCATATTTTTGGATCACTGAAAAGATGAAGTCATCATGTTGCATT
Source organism: Sequoia sempervirens (assembly GCA_007258455.2). Classification (NCBI taxonomy): domain Eukaryota; kingdom Viridiplantae; phylum Streptophyta; class Pinopsida; order Cupressales; family Cupressaceae; genus Sequoia; species Sequoia sempervirens. Next base: position 45,240 of record VDFB02355458.1, on the reverse strand, counting down.
GGTTTCTTGTATAACTTTAGTCTATGTCCATTAACAAGAAGTGAGAATCATATTGCATCAATGGTATGAAATTGGACTATTCCATTAGGGTAAATGTTGCTAATCTCATAGGGGCCCAACCATCTATATTGTAATTTACCCTTTAAATCCTTATACCTTGAATCATATAATAGTGGCTAATCTCTTGCGATGAACTCTTTTGTTTTAATGTATTGATCATGTCCTTTTATTTATTGTTGTATTACCTCTGTATGATGGATTACTTCCATTCTTATCTCATCCAACCCATTTAAAGAATGCATCCTTTCCTTCTATCCTTTTGTTAAATCCATTCCCAACTCTAATGTTGTCCTTATTGTTTTATATTCAAACTCAATAGGAAGGACTATTGTCTTTCCATAAACTAACTCATAGGGTGTAAACCCAGTGGCTATTTTCCATGTAGTCTTATATGCCAGAATACTTCATGTAACCTTAAAACCCAATCTTTCCTATGTAGTTTCACTATCTTGGTGAGAATGCTTTCAATCTCCCTATTGGTAACCTCTACTTGACCATTAGCCTATGGATGATAGGGTGTTGATTTATTATGTCTGATTTGGTATTCCTTAACAAACTTGGTGATTAGATCAGAAGTAAATTGGGGCCCTTGGTTAGTGACTATTTATCTAGGTACTCCATACCTAGTAAAAATATCTTCATACAAAAACTTAGCCACATTACCATCTCTTGCAACCTATAGGGCCTTAACTTCCACCCATTTTGTCCAGTAATCAATGCAAACAAGGTTATATTCCTTGTTATTGGAGGTAGGAGAGATTGGACCAATGAAGTCTAAACCCCATTTGTCAAAAGGTGCCAATTTCAATTGAGGTTGTGAGGGAATCTCATCACTCTTTGTTGGCCTTCCCATCCCTTGACACCTATCACAACTCCTAGTGTATTTAGCATCTTTATGTAAAGTAGGCCAATAATAGCCAGTTGTGAGGATCTTAAAAGTTGTTCTCTTTGCTTCAAAATGACCTTCACATGGCTCATGATGACATGATTTCATGATATCAAAAATCTCATCTTCTTTGATGCATATACTCATAATGTTATCAGGCCCTGTATAAAATAGAAAACCAAATATCCAGGAGTAAGGAAAAAATTATGAACAAACTATCTTTTCTCTCTTGGTGAGAAATGTGGTGGAATCTACCCTGTGACAAAATAGTTAGCAATATTTTCATACCAAGGTAATTGCACTTGCAAAGCAAACAAGTGTTCATCAGGAATAGGAAATGAACCATTCACCACTCCTTTAGTTGATTGTGTTGGTAGTATTGATAGGAAATCTTCCACCACATTTTATTTTCCAAGTTTATCCACAATGGTAATGTCAAATTCTTGTAAGAGAAGTAGCCATCTTACCAACCTACCCCTAACTACTAGCTTGTTCATCAAATACTTGATTGTTGTGTGATATGTATGGACAATGACTAGATAGCCAGTAATATAGTGTCTGAATTTATTAATAGCATAAACAACAACAAGCATCTCTTTTTCTATTACAATGTAGTTTAATTATGCCCCTTGAAGATTCTTTCTGATATAATAAATTGCATACTCCTTGTTTCCATCCTTCTGACCCAAGATTGCACCAATGGAAAAAATTGAAGCATCTATATGAATTTGAAATGGGAGAGTCCAATTTGGCCCTCTCAACAATGGTGCTTGAGTCATAGATTTCTTTAGTTCTTCAAAGGAGTGTTGACACTCAGAGGTCCATTCAAACTCAATGTCCTTACTCAGGAAAACAAATAAAGGTGCAACAATCTTACTAAAATATTTGATAAACCACCTATAGTAACCTACATGACCAAGGAAGCTCCTACTATCTCTTTGTTTCTGAGGAACATGTAAGGTAGATATGATCTCAATTTTGTGTGGATCAACTTGGATTCCTACACTGGATATAAAGTGTCCCAATATTATTCCATGTGTCATCATCATGAAACACTTCTCATTGCTTAGTGATTAATTTTGTTCCTTACACCTTTTTAACACTTTTTCTAGGTTACTAAGAGCTTCCTCATAACTTTCACCATAAGTCATGGTGAAGTCATCCATGTATATCTCCATACAGTCATGTGAAAAATCAAAAAATATGTTGAGTATTTCTCTTTGAAAGGTAGTTGGAGCATTGCACAAACCAAAAGGTAAGACAAAATATGCATAAGTTCCCTAAGGGAAGGTGAATGTAGTCTTATCTTGATCTTCTAGTGCAATCTTGATCTAGTTATAACCACTGAAACCATCAAGAAACGAGAAATATTTCTTCCTTGCCAAAGAATCAAGAACTTAGTCAACAAATGGCAGTGTGGAGTGATCCTTCCTTGTGGAAACATTTATTTTTCTGTAATCAACACAAACTCTCCATTTCCCACCTTTCTTGGGAACTATTACCAATGGTGAAACCCATTCACTATCTGATATAGGGTATATAAAACTTGCATCTAAAATATTTTGCAGTTTAGCTTTCACTATATCTCTTAAAGCTGGATTCATGCATCTCTATGGTTGTCTTATAGGTTTGTAGCCATCATTAATGTAAATATTGTGCATGCATAGATCAGGATCTATGCCCTTCATATCATGGTAATCCCATGCATATGCAACTGAGTGTACCTATAGCAGTGATTGCAAAGAATTCTGTTGTTCCTCTGTCAGGGCATTGTTGATATTTAACTTCCTTCATGGCATTATTTCCAACTCCTTTGATGACTCTTGAACTGATGAGAGATCAAGGCTTGGTATGATTGGTAAAAATTGTTGAGGAAGTAATGAATGAAATAGCTATGGTATCTCTTCTGTAGAATCGGTAGGCATAATACTTTGCAAGGGGTCTTGTAGGCATATGGGATAGTCCTGTTGTTGTGGGCTTTTTCCATAGTCATTTTGGATTATATGAGCAATAAGCTCATCTTCATCCTGGTCATCTAATAAGGGGTTGCGCTCTATAATCATCAGTTTCTGTAGAGAATAGTTATCTTCCTCCTCCTCACCCAAATTAGGCCAAATGGTGTGCTCAAGGTCTGCATATGGCTGGGCAAGTGGATAAAGAACCAAGTCCTTTGTAATTGTCCCATTGGATATTATCATTTTACCATACCTGCAACCTATAAATGCATTAGTTGTTACCAACCAAGGCCTGCCTAGGATGAGTGGGTAACCCACGAGATTGACCTTGGGTTGCAACACTATGAAGTCTGCAAGGTTTTCCCAAGAATCCAATGCAATAACTAGGTCTTCAATAATTCCCTTAGGCTTGACCATGGACCTATCAGCTAATTGCAAGATAGTTTGTATGGGCCTGAGGTTGACCAACTAAAGCAACTGCATTTTTTTCTTTTGTCATGACATTGATGGCTACCCGCAAGTCTATCAAAGTATTCTTAATTAGGGTCCCATTGATCTTAACATCCATAATTGGACTACCAGGATCAATATACTTAGGGACTGTAATGTTCCCCAACATGATATCTGCAAGATTCCCCAAGACATGAACTATTTGTGGATCTTTCCTTTTCTTGCCTGGTTTCTTAAGACAAAGATCCCTTAGAGTTTTGGTATAGATAGGGATGTCTTTGATAGCTTGGATAAGTGGAATTTTTATGTTCACATCTTTCCATTTCCCTAAAAGGTATGTCTCAACCTGTGTGTGATGTTTTTGGATAGCTAGGCATTCAGGAAAAGGTGGCTTGGTATTCAAGGTAGTTTGGTGTACTTGATTTTGTTAAGGCTCCAAAGATGGTTTATCGGAAGCCTTAACTGCAGGTTCCTCGTCCTCCATTTCTTTGATTTGGGGAGATGAAGGTCTAACAAGTTGTTTCCCTAATCTGAGGTGGACATGACTCACCTCTACCCCATAAGTGGGGTATTGCATAGCTTCATTAGTATAAGCCTGCTAAATAGGCTTAGTGTTAGGGTTAGATGCAGGTTGGGTAGGTATTTTCTGCTTGGGTGACTGGGATGAAATATTTCATGGAGGCATTAGAGCTTGTTGCTATTGTGGAGGATGGAGCATGGGTTGCTGATAGTTCATATTTTGTTGTTGCCATTGCCAAATTTTTCCACTGAGGCTGCCACTAATTCTGTTAGGTTGGTCATTGTGGATTGTAATTGGAACCTTAAAAATTATGATGTGTCCAAGGATTTGGCTATTGGTTCCAATTTGGTTGAGGGTTTGGCCATTAAGGATTTTGCCACTGGTTTTGATTTACTTGCCAGGGCTGAGAGTTCTAGGAAATTTTTTTTGGTTGCCAATAGGAAAAGATGAATTAAAGCTAAGGGGGATGTGTGACATACCTTATCTCTACTTCCATGGCCTCCTTTGTGCTATATAAAAGAGTTTTCCACCATCTCCTTCAATAGGCTAAAAATAAGGCTTCTCAACTTTATCCTATTGGATGCTAGCCACTCATTTGCATTTACAAATTTTTTTTATTTGCTTGTAGCTTGGACAATATTCTGCAAGCATAGCCTCAAATTCCTCCTATGTGGAGTGCATCCAATTGTGTTTCCAAATAACTGATTATATCCTCTTTCATATTGGATAACAGATTGCTCAACTCTACTTTTGAAACCCCAATAGATGATTTACCAAGAACTAATGTTCTATTTTCTCTTGGCTTCTTTGTGAAGGTCCTAGAATAATTCCTACAAGCCTTACAAATATCTGAAAATGGTAATTGAGAAATATCTCATTGGAAAATAAGGTTCAAGGCATCAATACAGTCTTCATTAAATCCTCTCAAAAAGACTAACTTGAGAGACTCTTCTATCAACTTGTTTTGGAGGGTTTTCTTGAGAGAAAAATGAAATCTCTCAACATAATCCTCTAAAGGCTCATCACCCTTTTGTGTCATTTGGAATATATCATCCTTTCTCCTATTAGGTCCTCTATAGTAGTCTTGATACTTCTCCAAGAACAGTGCCTTCATGGTGTCCCAATCAGGAACAACATCTTTACCTAAGCCCATGTTGATGATGTAAGGGGTGGGTGAAAAAAACTAATTCAATCAAA